>APFE031036683.1:207131-273731 GCA_000404065.3 Pinus taeda | reverse complement strand
TTCATTTATGTAATGTAAAGGAGGTTGCCCCCTCGAAGAGGCTGAATTCTAAGGCATTGATCTATCTTTTCTATCTTTTCTTGAGCTGGTTTCATAACAAGGCCAAGATGCTTACATAACCCAAGGTCTTCACTCACGACAAGTGGTACATTTCCAAACTATGGGAATAGATGAGCTGAAGTTGACCATGTGAGAAATCATTTTATTACCGATAATTGATGTATATCGTTAGAAAACATGAGACAACTCACCAATACTGATAATGAGTGTCAAGGTACCCTACTACAATCTAAAAAGTGTGAATAGTCATGTTGAAGTCAAACACTTGAAATAATATATCAATCATGGTACATTGATGTATTTTCACTGCCAATAACGAAGGAGTCTTTCACTAATGATTGTAAACCCTAAGGTACTGAAAATATGAATCTAGACCTTATTCCTAGAGAAACGAGTTGGAGTCGAAAGGAAATGATCAGTTGGAAGAAATAGATTAAGGAATCCCACATCAACCAGCATGAGTGTAACCCATGGGCCAATAATTTGGAAGAACTCAGAAGAAGAGAGATGAAATAACCATTCTAAGGTACATTTATGGTGCACAAAAGATGTAGCTAGTTCACGACAGAAATCCTCTAGAGCAACCAAATATGAAAGTTGACATAGAGGTGAGAAATCCACTAATAGTTTCAAATGGAAACCAAGGTACTGCAAAAATCCCAATGTGTGATAATGTAAGATGACGTCAAACATAAGGGAAACCACCTAGTCCAAGCCCCTTAATAATGATTGATGTTGAGCACGAGGTCACCTATCAATGATGTAAACAAGGCCAAGGTGTAACTCTAGTTCTACTCTCAAATAAATTTATTGAAGTCGATAAAAGAAGACCCAACAATAAGATGTCAATTGGGACCTTGTTATCCAACACGATTAAAGGACCATGTCACTAATGTGATGTTGATAATAACTTGATAGACTAGGTATGGCTGAAAGAAATGAGTCAAGAGACATTGTAGAGTGGTCAACAACAAGTTTACTTCCCTTGAACAAAAGCATGACTTCGTGTGACTTTATGGAAGCATAAAATAACTTTTTATAAGTTTGCAATGCAGGAGGCATTAACAAACTCTCCATATGAATGGAAGAGATAACCAATAGATGCAGGACTAACTCAAGAACAAGGTTATGGCTTCCCTAAAGTCAAACTAAGTCCCATCCTAATGGAGGAAAGACTCATTTTAAGCACTTTGTTTAAGGGAGACACAAATGACTCTTGTTGCCATCAAATGATGAAGAAATTGTCTCATTCCCACTCTTCTTTTTGTTTTTTTTTAATTTTTTGTCTTTTTCATATTTAAAGCCTGAAAAGGAATAGAAGAATTCCTATAATACAATGGATACAACAAGTGTCAAGGGAAAGCACACTAGTTCCCAGGACTAGAACATTCCTGTGGTTAATGCAAGGTGGCAAATGTTGGTCGTTGACATTGAGGGGATGTTCCCTCCATAGGAAAGGGTGTGAAGTCGCAAAGGATAATTAGTGCATGGTTTAAACTTGTTGAAAAGTCATGGTCAAAAGTGGTTTATACACAAGTCCAAATGAGGTTGGCTTAAGGCCAAAATGGGTGCAAGTGGTCAAGATGTAATGCAATAGTACAATTGAACACATGGGAGCCTCTAGGTTGTAAAGCCAGAATAATAGTTAAGAAGAAGAAGAATGAGGCTTCGATGTAAATTCATGTTGGGATTAAAGAGGAATCCCAAGCCTATTCAATACTTGCAGCTTGGGAAACAAATGAAAGTGAGGTTCTAACTAGGAATCCCATGAAAGGAAAGGATCTACCACTACGTCACTATTTTACAAGACGATGAGTGAAAGAGGTTAAAAAATCACAACATAATGGGGTCGACCCTATGGCTAAATACCACAGTATGGAGTCAAGATACATAATGAAACAAAAAGGTGATATGTATTAACCTATATTCCAATTTAGAATACGATATCCACCACGATAGGTCAGCGAACGTGGAGTCAAAGAAATATAAAAATATCACTAAGTGACAAAAAGTCTTTGTCACTCTGAAAAGAACCTTTCCCAACACTCCAAGTAAAGGTCAAACATTCATAAAATAAATTAATAAAGTTAAAAGACGAACTGTTAGGAAACTGGGTTTTAAAATTGGACTATAAAATAGAGTTTTAGACATACCCAATTTCATTTTCACCATCCCAATGTTGAGAAGTGGGATTTTGGAGCGTATTTGGGAAAACTGACATGATCAATTCCACCAACAAATTTGGTAAACATGGACTCCAGGTAATTCACGACCTTAAAATCTTTCATTTGATAAAAAATTTTGTGGATTAGATCGAAATTTTGAGATAATTTTTTAAATTTCTAAATCACTCTATGTGTACGCCGGTTCGGGCTTTGAAAGTCACGTATATAAATCCCTGTACGTGAGTTAATAAGGGGAACTCCATGTATATGCATGACTATCTCTTACAAAAGCCACGTACGTGTAGAATAAAGTTGAAAAGAAAAATTCTAATGGATGAAATCTCTCAATTTTTTAGTATGTCGATCATTTGAAGAGAAAGAGAGCACATTGATGTGGATAATGATGTTTTATATGATCAAGAATCGTTGGATGGATTGAAAAATTGTGGATTTCTCAAATTGTTTATAATGCCCAATATGAGAGCTCAAAGTCAATTATTGGAAATGTTGATTCATTATTGGGACTTGAAGAAAGAGAAATTCATCACAGATCAAATTCCTTTACATATGAAAGTAGAGGATATCTAATTCATTAGAGGACTCTACCAAAGGGGAAAAGCAGTAGATCTGAAGGGGAAGGCCCGTGGAGGCCTTAATGTTTTTGGTTACATTATTGTGTATTATGCACGAGGGACTAACAAGGTTAGTTCACAAGTTCCAATAAAACATATCATGAACATGCTAATAAAGATAATCCTTTTCACCATTGCCAAGATAGCAAGTTCAACTTCGTTGCATCAAACCTCAATACAACTAGTAGTGTATGACTAGTGCACAACATTCCTATTCAAGTTGAAGAAATAACTCACATCAGTGAGACAATGGAAGACAAATAATTTTTGCTATGGAACTATCCTCTGCTCATTTTTCTTTGAGTGGATTCCTTTGCTATGACCCATAGTAGCATCTTCCATAACTAGCCCTAGAGATCTAAGGATGGCCAAATGGACATATTTGATTAAGAGACTTGGCAGAGGTGAAGTCACTTAGGAAAATTTTGATAATGTTTTCTTCCATCGGTGGGAGAAACAAGTCATGGCCATAGAGGATTACCTGCATGATGGATTGGACTTCCGAGAGGACCTAGATTTAGCACTACCTAAAAGAGAGACATGGGGAAATATTGGTAATTCTACTCTAGTATTGCGCTTCTCAACAATTCGTGAGGAACTCACAATAGAGATAGCACACCCAATTAAATTGTATGCCATCTGTGCACTGAGCCGCTAATTGCACAACTGCTGCTAACACTTCATATGTGTGACACTTCCTCATTATTTGCTTAGCCAAAATATGGGTGGCGACCTTAATTGCGGGGTCCATTATGCTAAAAATTGAGTATCCATGGGGTTGATTATGCTAGAAATTGAGTATCCAAGTGGTTTCTTGGTGAGCTTGAATTTATCCTTCATTCTCATGGCAAGGTCATGCTCACTTGTGTTTCCACCAAATACCATGTCTGGATTCAACCTTCAATGTGGTAGCAATGTGACCCTATGGATCAACATATATGTGATGGGTATCGGTTCTCCTAACCACAGTCATCCATTGTGCACTAAGCTTAGCAATTGTCTGATCACCATCAAGGTTATGGGCATGTGGTGGTAATGTAGGACCAATAGCAGGTTTAATAGTCCTACCTTGTACACTCCTTTAATCCACCTGTTGCAGCTCCAACGTGGTGACACTAGAATCTTTATAAAACACACAGGTCATAAAGGCATCAGTCACCAAGTGGAGGAATCACACAGTGTCTGCCAAGTCCCAATCCTCCAGCTTAAGAGCGGGAATGTGCGCTAAGCGTGGCCCTTCAAACGTGCTCTGGTCTGGAAGAAATGGGGTATTTAGCATAAATTTCCCCTCATTTGGGTCCTTCGAGACTTTCGCCTTACCCCAGTGTAGACGAATGTGCTCAGGTAGCTTTGAGATAGGTTCTACACCCTTAATGTCAATGTCCTCTATGCCCATATCCATATCTTTAGTGTCCTCCTCAGATTCTAAGTCTACCACCTTGCCTTTCTCCTGCATGGTGGGCTTTGCCTTCTAGTGCTTTCTTGGCGACTCATGCACCAGCTATGTTGCTTTATGCTTATCCTTCTTTGTCTTGGGATCATCTTTGGGTGGCGTAGGCCTTGGCCTGGGTGATGTCTGCGATTTTGGCACTTCTACACTTGCAGTATTAGGGGTAGCTCCCTCAGATACCATCGATCCTCCAAAACTTCTAGTTTCCACTAGCACCGACATGAGTCTAGTAAGAAGCTCTTGGGTTGGTTTAGGCAACTTGTCAAATACTAAACTAGCCACAAAAGCCTCGAAATTATCAAGGTTCATGCATGCCTGATAGCTCAGCACCTCAATTCTCAAAATGCAAAGAGTTTTTTGTTGGGTGGCCATCTGCAATTTATAGGGGAATACGAATTTGAATCCGACCGTTCCCCCAAAAAGCTTCTCATAAATTCTATATTGGCAACAGATTTTCAAAGATCTCACTCTTAAATTCTGACTTAAATGCTGCCCCCTTCTCCACATAGTTGTTTTCCCACTATTAACTCATGAACAGTGACCATAACGGTCACTTAATGGTTGCCCTGCATGGTCTCTCCATTTATAGTGAAAATCCATTTGCACTTCTTCCAATACTATGACATTCCTCACTTCCACGCAGTCCCCTAGTTGCACAACTCTACAACCCAAGAAGTGTAGTTTATAGTCCCGTGTCTCGTTCTAGCTATCTGGAGTGATGAGACTATGCCTCCACCATATAGTCATCTAGCCGGATCCCCAGTGTATGGATTCAATCGGATGCCATTTTCCTTCTCTGGAAATGGCTCTCCATTCAAATTCACCAGTTGAACTGCTACGCCATTGGTAATCTCCTTGATGACATAGGGCCCCAACCAATGCATCCAAAATTTTCCTAGAAATTTATCAAAGTTGTTGTCATATAATAGTACTAAATCATTTGCCTTGAAGGTGCGTAGGTTGATGTGCCAATCGTGCCATGCCTTTTGGTGCTCCTTTTGAAGTTGCTGATGGAATCTAGCCAAAAATATATCCTCTTCTAGTTCTTTTAGCTACACAAGCCTTTCTTCCAGGGCTTTGTGATCCACCATTCCTATAAAAGCCACTATGCATAGACTAGGTACAATGTACTCCATCTACATCACAACTTCTATGCCATAAACCAGTCTAAAAGGCATTTGTCCAGTCATCTTTTTGCAAGTCATCCTATAAGTCCATATCACCATGAGTATGTGAACATCCCAGTCATTTCTTTGTGCATTACAAACCTTCGTCAGTGCATTCTCCAATATCTTATTGAATACTTCAACCATCCCATTAGCTTGGGCGTGATACGGCATGCTATTTTGGTGATAAACTTGGAATTCCTCCATCAACGCGCTGATCATCTCATTAAGGAAATGCGTACCACGATCTCTCATCAAAATATTTGGACAACCAAACCTAGTCAAGACATACTCAAAGATGAATTTTGCTACTGTTGCCCCGGTAGATTCCTTCACAAGTTGTGCCTCCACCCATCTATTCAAATACCCCGTCACAATGATGACGTATTGTGCACCTGTCTTCTTTCCTGGAGGCTGAATTGGTCCCACAAAATCAATCGCTCACTTCTCAAATGGTTGTAATGATAGTTGCATATTCAGAGGTAGTACATCCCTTCGTGATGACCTGCCTATCCTCTGACATGCATCACATGCCTTACAATAACCCTTGAAATCCTTATGAAGCATCATCCACCACAACGTAGTGCGTAAAATCTTTTGCGCTGTTACTTTTCCTACATAATGTCCTCTCGTAGCTCCTCCATGAGCTTCAGTGAGGATGCTACTTCGTTCAAACTCAGGCACATAACTTCGTAGTATTTCATCCAACCCCATTTTATATAAGTGCCCTGCAATGATAGAGAAGTTTACTGTGCGCACCACCAACTCCTTCTTTTGTTGACTATTATACCCCTCCAAAGTCGTCCCCGTCATCAAGAAGTGTATGATATCTACAAAATGATTGTTTGCAACATGCACTGCAAACAACTGTGCGTCAAGAAGTCCTTCCTCTAGATTAGTAGGCTCCTCTCCTCTTTGTATGCACGACAAATGTTTCGGTCCGACATTCAATCGTCCTAGCTTCACAATAACTTCATAATCATATTCCTGAAACAACAATAACCATCTTCATATCTTCCCCCCCAACAAAGGCTTGTTAACCAAGTACTTCAATGCAGAATGGTCTGTATACATCTTAAAATGTCCACCTAGAAAGTAGTGTATGAACTTCTGGAGCACATACACCATAGCCAAACCTTCACGCTTTGTCGTTGAATAATTATTCTATGCTTTAGACAACTTCCTACTCACAAATTCTATGAGGTGATCCAAATCTCCTTTATTGGCCTATGTCAGTACTGCCTTGAGCACAATACATGACATGTCCACATGCACATGAAATTCCTTCTTCTAGTCCTGGAAGAAAAGGATCAATGCAGTGACCATATTTTCCTTTAACAAATCTAAGCTTTTCTAGCATTCTTCATTCCAATAGAGTGTAGCATCCTTATTTAGCAACTTCTCCATCAACATGGTAATCTGGGCATAGCTCTTAATGAACTTTTTGTAGTAATTCATATGCCCCAACATTGTGCGCAGCTGTTTCACACTTCTTGGTGCCTCTAAGTTGATTATAAATGCTATCTTGGCTGGGTTGACCATTAATCCTTGTCTGCACACCACATGGCACAACAAGATTCCGAAAGGAACATAGAACAAACATTTCTTCAAATTAAGTGCGATCTGATACCTTCGGCATGTATCTAGCATCAAGCATAAACTAGCTACATGGTGTTTCACTAGCCCAAATACCTTCCAATAATCAAATATACTTTCCAGAACTTGTGAATGAAGTCATTAAATGCTACGATGACCATTCGCGAAAAGATTGCCACCACGTTCTTTAACCCAAAAGGCATTACAGTATACTAGAAGCACCCCCACTCCATGGCGAAGGTCGTCTTAATTCTATCCATCGACGCGATCTTGATCTAATGGTACCCTGACAACTCATCCATGAATGAATATGCATGTTGTCCTCCCACATTATCCAGCATCTCATCAGTGAATGGAGTTTGAAAGGGACCATGTACATAGGCATCATTTGACTTCCTGATATTTATGCATATCTTTATTTCATCCTTTTGTTTCTTGTCCTGATCTACTATTGGGCTTACCCAATAACACTCTTCTACTGGTTCAATGATGCCCACCACAAGCATTTTATCCAACTCTAAGTGGACCATTTATTTATACTTCAGATTGAGGCAGTAAGGCCTCTGCTTGATCGGCTTCGTGTCCAGTTTCAGTGTAATTTTCATAACCCCCCAGGTCCCATATTATCAACTTTAGGTCTGAGAACTTCGTAGGGAACAAGTCTTGGTATTCATGGAGTAATTCAACCACCTTATCTACTATTGCCTCATCCTAGTAGTCCACAATCTTTGCAAACTTCGGCTCCACCTCTGTCCCAATGTTTACTTGTCTTGTTTTTAGTGGCATGGTGATACCTAGATTTTCAATTTACGGTCCTTCAACTTCACAGTGACCTTCAGTCTTTGGGATGTTAATTTCCCTCGAGTCGTCATCATCTTCTTTGACAGAAACATTGTAGCACTCCAGCGCGTGGCTTAGTTGGGTGGTCCAATCTGGTTGCATTAAGTCCAAGGGATCCTATGGTACATTGAAGATTTCTACCTTAACTTCCTACAATGCCTCATTAATACTTTCAAACCCATCCTCAAAGCTAGACCTCATCAAGAATCCTTGTCACAAAATGTCCCATTCATTAGCGCCATGGTAGATATTTGTTTCTAGGTACTAGTTCATCGGTATTACATCCAAAGTATGATAAAACAGGTGCACCCATTCAGGCTGAGGCTCCACTCCATAAAACTTAGTCCATTTCGCTAGATGATCGCGTGGGTCATTCCTTCCATCATATTTCTCTGTTAGCCACACTTGTGGGTGATCAAACCACAATGTCATCATCTTTCTGTATACACACCAATCGTCAAAACTGTCTTTGTGTGTACCCCACCATCTCATAGGCGTAGAGTAGAATGCCCAATCTAAGGCTTGGAAGTGATGCTTCTTTGGCACCTCCCTTTCGAATGCATCCAGAAATGTATCAACGTCAATTAAACCATCATAATAGGGCAAACTCCTTTCCTCTGATGATACACAGTGTAGTGACTTGGTCATCAAATTACAGCGTATCATAGATACTTCATGCAGTCGATTCTGCCAGTGCTCCAACTCCTCATCTGTATATGATGTGAAAGAACTTTCACAGTCCTAAACCATGTGTCCATATACTGTTGGATTCACCCAATCTTGACCTCACATTGTTATCTTATAAATAGGGTCCAAATAATCATCTCTTTCATAACTGGGGACCAGTTCAGTATAACGCGGTCCTTCTGCAGGGTCCAAGGGCACTACTATGTGGAGTGATTTCTTCTCAAATATCATCTTCTGCTTCTTCAAATTGATTGCCCCATTCAAGTTAGTGGCCCAATTGATCCCAAGGAGCACAGGGTAGGGATTGTTGTCATCCATAATCTCTATCACTTTGAAGTCAACCAATGCACTCGCGCCCTCAATATCCACTGTCACTCCCTGCAATCTTCCCATGGCGATAATTTTCTACTGATTTTCCATCCTTAACTGAATTGAAGACCACTACAACACAGGTCTCTCCATCCTTTCCCATGTCTATTTAGGAAGAACATTCACATCCGACCCCAGATCCATAATTATTTGATCCATCTTGTATTCTCCCATCTGTGCAATGAGCCACATCTCACACCCCGTTCTTGCCTTATGATTACCAATCGTCCTGACTACGTGTGGTCCATCAGGAGAGTTTTATTTCCCAACACACTTATTTATCAGTTCTTGTAGTCCTTTCACAGCCTTGCTATCATGAAACAACTTCATATAGATCTCCAAGAAAGTAGTAAGCATGGAAGGGTCCATCTCTTTAACTGGCTTATCTTGACTTCTTGAGGTAGAGGCCTTAGTGAAGTTTTTCTTTGCTTCCATAAATGTTCCCCGTGCACACTACAGATCAAACTCGATCTCCTTTTCTGGAGCTTTGCAGACACATTCACTTTCTTCAAGCTTCTTCCCCTTAGCTTCGCTAGTCATCGTCCCACTCTATAGCACAATATTTATCTTGGGATCCTCTTCGCAAGGTTCAACCCTCATCATCTATAGGTTCTAAGTCGGCTGCGGAGGCTACACCCCCTTTTCAGGTATCTTAGCGAGAAATACTGGGAAATATTCAATTGCATGGTTAAACTCAATACAATATCGGCATGAAAGATGCATCTAATTCGGGCAGTCTTCCGTGTAGTGTCTCAGTCCTCCACAGTTATAAAAAATGACCTGTCCCCAACATCTACCTGGTCCTCCTCCACCTCGGCCTTGTCCGTGCCCCTAATATTCACCTCATGCTCCCCCAATACCTTGGTCCGGAGGCCAGGTTTTTTCTTGCACCCTATATGTGGGTGTTCTATCCATCATTAACTGGTAACTAAGGTAATTGCGCTCATTGTGACCCACCGATTAATAGAAGTTAGATAAGAGATGTTGCGATGTCTTTAAAAATTTCTATAGCAAATGGAAATTATCTGTCACGTGTTTTCCAGCTACTTGACAGATAGCACACCATAGTGCGGGCTCTGCACTTGGCCTTGCTTAAGACTTTGACCCAAAAGGAAGTGGTCCTCTTGCTGCAACATAATTCACGAAGACTCAATAGTGATCTTTGTCATGCCCCTGGATTTTGCATTTTAGGCACCAAACATCTTCGCGCACCTTTTGATGAACTATTCTATCGTTCTTTAGAATTTTCATTTCTAGGCAAAGGTTTTGGAACTATGCATGAATCTGCTGAACCCCCAAATTAGCATCTTGCATCGGTGTCTCATGCAATCTCATCGCAATTTCTAGAGCTTCCGCCTAGGTCCCAATATTTTGTTGTGATAGCGCAACCATTAAATGAGGCAGGAGAGAAGCCACAAATCATTCGTGGTTTTGCCCATCTGTTAGGTTCATGTTAGCTTCATGGATTGTACACTTCAATATCCTATCCATATTTGAGGGTGTCTCGCCAGGCTTCATCATGATCTCTTTGAATCCCACAATTGATTGCGCTTCAGACTTAGGTCTACTAAATTCCTTGTTCAACGTGGTTTGAATATCTACCAACATAGACATCAGGTTATAAGTGTAGTACTTAATGTACCACATTTGTGTGCATTCTTCTAAAGCACTAACCAAGGTTTCTTTCTTCATTTGATCGTCTGTGATACCCTGAGCTTCCCATACAACCTTCGCGACTGACCAAAAATAGTCTAGATCCTCATTTCCCATGCCCTTGAACACAGATAGCTTTACTGAGTTTGCAATACTGAATGGTGGTGGAGGTGGTGGCGGCGTAGGTGAAGGTGTATGCAGCAGAGGTGAAGATGGAGGTAGTGTCGCTGGATGGGGTATTCACAGGAACCCTTTTTTTATTAAATGAACAACACTCAATAGAGAAGCCTGTGTTGCTTCCTTGTCATTACTCAGAGGAGGCTCAACCAGCGGGCTATATTCAGGGCCTATTTTCCCTCTGTTCCTGAAGGTCTTTCCACTTCGCATAGCCACAAACATCAAGGTAGCTGCATAACCCTCTTTTCACACAAGGGAATCTTAATCCATGTGGTTAAAGACCTTAAATACTTACCTCATGACCCCTTGAAGAAGTAGTGCTCTGCTTTGCTGTAACTGACCGAGGTATAGACCGCAAAATTTTTCACAAACCCTCCTATGATACGATCGAGCCAATGATCAACAATGTGTGCAATTTTTTCTTCAGAGGCTCCTAATCTCCACACTAACTCCAGGGCCCAAACTATTGGACTCTTAAGCCTTCAACTTCCTTTGCTGTCTACCAATTTTGTGATCCACTTATACAGTTCGATTGGGAAGGAACAAAAGAAGATCTCGTGTATCTCTATGTACAGATATTTGTTGACCACTGTTCTTTCACCAATCGTGGATTCCTGTTCTCTTGTGCCACAAATTTGTGGATCTTTCTATTCAACTAGTCTTTAATCACCTTATTAGTTGGATTCCAATGATGCGACATCACACATCTCTTTATGCAGATCCTGGTTCCGATAATGGAACCATTTGTTGGCTTGAAGGGCCCTGACCTAGGTTCAACGTTAATTAGCTAAGAAAATCCCTACACTACTGGCCCTTTCGACATCAATCCATGGAGCACGGATTGAAGTCTCACCCGAAGCAGTATGGGGGGATGTAGGAACCAAGTTTCTGCACCCTGAGATGTCAACGATGCCACTTTATAACCTAACCCTTCCTTCGTACAGATCAATAAGCCTTTTAGGGCTTATTGATATACTTCCCTTTGTCATCCTCTAGACCTCCACGAAGGTTTATGACTGTCTTTCACGTCCCTAAATAGGCAATTCAGGCACTTATGCGCCTCTGTAATTACTCTTACTGTTGTATTTTTCCAGATTAGCTTAAGTACTGGATAACCTCAATATGCATTATGATTATCTTCGTGTAAACAAATATTCTTACTTGCATTCATATAACAAAGTAAAACACATAGATTCACGCATCAATACAACATTAAATCATAAATCCAGTATTCAACATAACATAATCGTATGCATTCATAACAGAAGTAAAATAGCTCATATGCAGGTAATTCCATAATAATTCTCTTTATTGATGTTTACATGTCCTTTATAGACTCTAACTACCCTACAAAGACAGCTGCAGGGGTCCGCGCGCTTAGCTGCGGACTTCCCTAGGCCTCTGCACACATAGCTACGGAGCCTCTTTCCTACACTAAGACTCTTTGCTCTTAGCTCTCACAGACCCATTGCATCAATGACTCTTCAACATCATATCTGAACTTAACTACTAAAAGAATCTTCTAAGACTTCTTTTTATATAATCCCATGGTTCGTGAACCATGGGTAGATCTCCTAAAGCTGACATGAATAATATTACACAAAGGGCAGAAACCCTTTATGACTCTTTACATCTTCGAACTCCGTGACCACAAAATAAGGAGACTTTACACTTATTATTCAAAACTTGGGCTTTCTACCCCAAAACTTGGGCTTTTAACCCCAAAATTGATGCTAGGGGATCCATTCCCAGCAACTCTTTCCTAATTTTGTTTACTCAGACATAAACTTGTGGAGGTACACTGACAATGATGGTTTTTTTTAGAGGGTGGAATGTAATACCCCTCAAGGAACTACAACCTCATTTTTTATTTTAAACTTAAATTAAGGAAATAATAATGATATGTGATGATCATTGTATTAGATATATTTTCATTTTGGGTAATACTAAATTATGGAAATTAAATAAGGTTATAAAATATTTTTCAAAAAAAAAGTAAAACGATAAGACAAGAGGTTATCCCTAACTATCAAGGAAGGCAGTTGGAGTTGGTTATTACTCATGAGGAAAAATGAAAAAAATAAAGAAATAAAAATTCCTCCTTATGTCAATGATTCTATAACAAAAAGAGAAGACAAGACTGGTTAACATACCACAATGTTTGTATGGCTAGAGATATATTCCATACCATGGAATCTCTAGGATGTTTAGAATCTGTGGGAGATAAAGATAGATCTCAACCAAGAAACCAGTGGGAGAGAAACATTGGTAGAACCCATTGAATCTAGTAGGATAGTACTAAGATTTCAGGAGGTGACTAAGAAAAAGGAATTGACTCCTACTATGATGATTTTTTCCTGATAGTTGGGAATTTGCTCATGGGGAATCATTGAAGAATTGGTTTAAGGTTGGTTGGATTGTGGTAGTTTATTATCTTTTCATCCAAAAGGATTTTGATTTGAACAAATTAACAAAACTGAGTGTCATGACAATTGATAAAAGAATTTCAAAATTTAGAATGGGATATTTACTGTAAACTAATTATGTACTTGCAAGAAGGGTTGTGTAGGATGTGAATTGTAAAGTAATGTGGGATTAAATAGAATGGATGCATTGTTTAAAGAATTTTTTAACTAACGTTGGAATCCTAAAACATAGGAATAATTAAGAAAGAAGGATAAACATTTCACATAATATAGAAGGGTTTGTAGACTAACAGTCTGGTTGAAAAATAGGTAATATATAATACCTAATTTATTATCAATTCCTCAACACTACTTGAAGAATGTGTGTCTAATTTTGTAGAAAAATTAGATATGCATCATGACTATACTATAATATTTAATGAGTAGAGTTACCTACGTTAGAATAAATGTTGTGGAGGTTATCTAACCAACATCATTCCACCAGTCCTATGTAAATAATAATAGGTCTCAGAGAAGAGGCAAGGTTTCCTATAACAAACACCCCCAGGTTATCTATGGACTATTTGGAATTATATAAAATATATCTATGTTTACATACATATATAGATAAAATATAACAAAAAAGTTATTTCAAACCCTTTTCCTATAGTTAGATCAAGTAAAAGAGAAAAACCATGTTTGTATGTACAGGTTAGAAGTTAAATGTTGTAGGTAATTTTTGTTGTAAGAGGAAATGTGATAATAACTAGAGTGGTATTTTCCATAGTCATTCTTTTTGGTAAGTAATTAACATGCATACAAATAAGCAAGGGTTTATAAAAAATAGAGGAAATATTAAAATAAAAATGCCATTATTTCACCAATAAAAGTCTAACTGAGTAATGAATGAGGGAAACTAACAAGAAACTAGATGCCACTTTAATTTTAAGAAAGAAAAGATATTATTGTACTCATGTAAATATTTCTCTAGAAAACAACAAGTTCTAGTAGTATAAGAACAACTAGAAAACTATTCAGTGAGAAGGTTTCATATTAAGAACAAATTGCCTCTGAGTATCAAATTCTATAACTACAACCAAGCCCCTTCCAAGTAATAGGAAATAAACATTTGTTGGGATGACCATTCATAACTGTAGTAGAAAATTAGTAGGGTGAGACTTTGCTTGTACCTAGAAAGGATAAACCCAAGAGAAGGTAAGGTCGTAGTCATGGGATAAATTGAGAAAATAATTCTACCGAAAGATGAGACTAATTAAAGGCATTCATCTCTGGAATTTGAGCAAGAAACACTATTTCCCTAAAATAAAAATATAACAAGTTTATATATGATATAGACTTATACTGCAACACAAAAAAATACAGATGCAAATATAAACATAAAGATGTAGAAGAAATAAAACTTCATTTAATTAAAATCAAAGAATTGAAATATGTTTACATATAGAATGGAAATAAACTAGCTCGGGCGATGGTAGATTATCTCTAAGAAGTGATGTGGTAGCTACATGCCTCTGAAATATGCTACAATGAGGCTCAATGGCATTTTTATTATGTAAAAACAAGAGAAAACCCTAAATATCTAAAATCCTAACCCCAAGAGATGGAATGCTAAGACTATTTGGGTCTTGTTGGGGTTAGTTGGGCAACCAACTTCGTGTGGTCGTAACTTTGTCATATTATCTATTTTTGGTGCATACAATACCTCGTTGGAAAGATCTCTCTAAGTACTTACTACATGATTGATGCTAGGCCCTTTCCTATGTCATTGGGCCTATTGAAGACCTCAAAAAATCGAGGTTTACGGTGTCAAAATAGCTCCAGAAGTTTAGGAACTAAAAGAATTTATAAAAATTGTAAATGCTGCTATAATCAAGGAAACTGATGAAATCCACTAAGGGTCTAGGTGGCATAGGTAGGTGGCTATAAATATCCACCTAGATTAGTCCTCCTACCTTAGGAAGCAATGGCCCCCATTGCATGTAGAGCCTCAATGAGGTGAGGAAATTTCTCTTGAACTTGGTCCCTAGTGAATCACTTGCCCTGGTGAAGGAGTTAGCCTGCTTTGACAACTTGATATAGCTAGATCCTCTGCTAGCTAGTGTTCTTGATCTATGTGTCCATTCTCCTCTCAGTTATGTCTTGTTTGATGCAACTTGGGTTAAGCTATGTTGGTGTCAGTTGCTCAGCAATATCAAATGTGTCCAACAATGGGGGCAAATATGGTTGTAGCCAGTCCACATTGAGTACTGATTGCAAGCCAAGGAATGGTGGAATCTTGAGATCAAATGAATTGTCCCATACAACTTTGGTGATGGTGTATGGCCTAATCAGAGTGGGAAACATTGCCATGGTCCCTAACAAGGCACTCCTTCTACAAATGTAACCAAACTTTGCCACCCACCTAGAACATGTTTGGCACTCGATGTTAATCATGATGTTGGTTGTACTTAGTGTTGGATCGGTTGAATATGTCATGGAACTGTTGACGGATGTGCTGAATGTGCTTAATGATGTTTGCTAGCCCTATTAGCTTCACCCTAGACATGAGCCGAATCTGCCTGAGTAGCTACAAATGGTAAGACGACATCAATGGGACACAATGGCTAGAATCCCAACACCACTTGAAAGGGACTTTGGCCAGTTGAGATATGGAGAGATTTGTTTCGCCATCAGTTTGGGGATGGAAGGACTATGGAATCTGAAAGTGGGCCCACATGTTATTATTCTTACAGGATGTTAAAATGGCCATCTTAGAGAATCTTCTGATGACCATGAAAACATAGTCATTGCCATGTGTAGTAGAAGGAAGGTCCGACATGTAATCCATGGAGATGGATTCACAAGAATGAATAGGAGTATATAGGACTTTCTTTGTGATGGTTGGGTTGAAAATGGCATAGGAAGTGTAGGATATGAGGTACTTCCCAACATCATGTAAAAGTTTTGGCTAATAAAAATACTTTTGCAACACTACTAATGTTTTGTCTACTTCAAAATGTCGAATGACCTAACTATAGTGTGGCTCCAAAATCATCTTAGCATGCTCACTTGGAGGAACGTAGAGGTGTCTTAGGTGGCATAGTAGTCCACCATGGAGGTGAAAATTAGGAACTTTCTTGCCCTCTAGGAGCAACTGGTATGTGTTGTCGAATTCTATATGACTCTTATAAAGATGTTGCCACCCCAAAGTCTGATGTCCACAAGAGTCGAGCACAGTGGTAGGTGCCATGACCGTTGATCAGTTTAGGCAATGTGCAACATAATTGGTGTTTCATTTCTTGTAATTAATGTTTAAATGGAATTGTTATAGGTATGTGTACTAGTTATGATGGTGATTACTCTATGAATTTCCTTGTTTTTGTATGAACTATAGGGGCCAGTGGTATGTGTGGATTACGTTTCCTTCCTAATAATGTAATGCTTCCATTATCATAAAGCATACACAATGGAGTACATCTCTTTTTCATAGTTAGGATACTTTAAAACTATGTTTGAAAGTGTATCACTATGATATGCCATTGGATGCCCGTACTGAGTAATAACTACACCAATAACATAGTTGGAAGCATCTGTCTCAATCTCAAATGGTTTCTACAAGTTTGGTAATGTGAGCATTGGTGCAGAGAAGAGGTGATGCTTCAACTTGAAAAAATCATTCTATTGGGATTCAAACCAAAATAAATTTTCTTTAACTCCACCCTTCATGACATGACACAAATGCCAAGTGATATGAGAGAACCCAGACTTGAACCTACGGTAGAAATTGGAAAGACACAAAGTTGTGGAGCTTTGTTAGAGTGGTTGGGGTTTGATAATCCCGAATAAATTATATCTTGGCTAGGTCAAATGCACACCCCACTCATCAATAATCTACCCCATATATTGAACTCGGGTCAGACCAAAGGTACATTTCTCCAAATAAGAAAACAATTTGTGTTATAACAAGGTTTGGAGGACCTGTCGAATATGGTGGGGGTGCTCTTCCCAACTCTAGCTGAACATCATGATGTCATAAAAATCCACTACCATGAATGGTTTAGTGAAGGGATGCAAGATGCCATCCATTAGCCTCCTGAAGGTTGTTGTTGTGATGTGATTAGTAGGCCCAACTGCTTTATGAACTCTTCTGAAAAGATGTTCTTTTGGCTTCTATTGTTGATAATGAACTGCACCTGAGAACCCTTCACCCACATCTATGAGTGGAAGAGTCGTTCCCCCTCTTTTGGATCTTCAAGCTTAATATTTGGGATGTTGGTGGTGGCAACAATAGCACTAGGCTCTGCATCAATAATCTACTTCCCTTTGTCATTCCCCTTGTAAGGTTGTGACTCAAAGTCAAAACATGCATCTGATTCAGAAGCATTCATCTCAGCCACCAGTTACTCTGTAGCTCGACACTTACTTGTCTTGTGAGTGAGGCTCCTATGGAATTCACACCATTTACCTTTGCCCTTGTTTTTGTTCATGGTTTTATTCTTTTCTTGTGGCTTGGATGCGTTATCCTGGGTCACCCCACTATCTCTTTGTCTTTTGTTCTATGGTTTGGGGGTGCCTTTCCCTTGCTTTGGATTCACAGATCCAAAGTCTCGCTTATTCTCTTTAAATATTTTCTTGATCTTGACAACATATCAATAGGCGACGCTAAGTGAGGATATTTTCAGGAGCTCCATCTTGCCTAGGATGTACTTATGTAGAAAAATGTGGTACTTGAGTACCAAATTCCACTCATAATCCTTCATACCTAAATTCATGTGAAGGGTATGAAAAAAATATTTGTGAACTCTGGCACATCTTGGTCCCTTCCTTGTCGCAACGTGGTTCAATTTATGTATTTATCTTCATAGCTCCTGACAGGGAAATATTGTTCCATGATGGTGTCTCAGAAATAATTCCAAGGGAGTGTGGCTAAAAACAACAAGGGTTGTGTCTCATCCTTTTGTTCACAATAGGTTTCCCACTAGTCCTTGACATGGGGGGCAGCCTTGAGGAGTGAAAAATTAATCTTCTCACAATTGGAGAAGTCATGAACTAAAAAATATTCTTCTAATGGATTTCACTATCTATCTATGGCGTCTTCATCTATCTATCCTTCAAATATTGGAATGTCAATGTTGACTTGTACCTTAAAAGGAGTGGTGCCTCCAAAGTTTCTCTTGGATGAAGATGCGTCGCCTGTGGGTAGTCACTAAAGGATTTGGCCAAGGTTATCCATCATCACATTCCTCTGTCACTCAATGGCTTCATTGGGAAATATTTTGAAAGGATATCCTCCTCCCTCATATTCCTTTTCTTCCAACATGGGAGGTCTTCGGGGTTTGCGGGGCTGGTCTTGCGAATGTTCAACAAGTTCAAGCACGAACACCTATATCTTGACCTCATTGTAGACATGTAAAGAAAAATAGAGAAATAACAGACTGCTCTAATACCACTGATCCAGACTTATATCGGAACAAAAAACAATATAGATGTAAATATAAACATAGAGATGTATCATAAACAAAACCTCATTTCATTAATATCAAAGAACTGAAATATGTTTACATAAAAAATGGAAAACAACTAGCTTAGGTGATGGTGGCTTATCTATAAGAAGTGATGTGGTGGCTACATGCCTATGAATTATGTTACAATGAGGCTTAATGGCGTTTTTATTATTGGAAAACAAGGTAAAACACTAAACAACCAAAACCCTAATTCCAGCAGATGGAACACCAAGAGTTTGTGGGCCCCGTTGGGGGTTAGTTGGGAAGCCAACTTCCTGGGATCATACCTTGGTCATATTATCTTATTTTTTGTGTGTGTGATACCTTTTTGGAAATATATATTTGATTACTACAGGATTTATGATAACCTATAGCTAGGGGCCTACTATAGACCTCAAAAAAACCCTATTTATGGGGTAAAAAAAGATCTAGAAGTTTAGGACCTGATAAAACTCCTAAAAATAGTAAATGTTTCTATAATCGAGGAAACTGATGAAACTAGCTAGGGGCATAGGTGGAGTAGGCAGTGGCTAGCAATATCCACTAGGATCAATATCATTTTACCTTAGACTTGTAGCCACAAAATTGGTTGAAAGTGCCACTGCACCATAGCCTTGGATACCCAAGAATAATTCCATCCATCAAAACCTCGCTTAGAAGAAGAACTTTCACTACCATTACATGAATGGCAGGAATAAAGTTAAAAGAAAAATTTCATCGAAACTAGAAAAAATTTAGAAGAACCATCATGTATAAAATGTAAACATATAAACTTGCAGAAGTATACTGTAGAGGTTACCATGCTTAAAATATATCACGTCGAGTAAAAACAACGAGAATCCTGATGTAGCCTTGAAGGAAAGCCTTGATAAATTATATGAAATCGATGGCATTTCCAAAGGAAAAGCCAAGAGAATAGCTAGAAGGTGGAACCCTCGTAGAGGTAGTTCCTTGAGAAGATACTAAAAGAATGAGAACTAAGGATGGGGTAGGGATATGGTGGCTACCCAAACCAACACTAACCGAATCCCTATTGTTTGATTCCCAACCAAGACCCCAACCTTTCAACATGAAAATACACCTCAAAGACCACAAGTGGAATCTAACTGGAGACACATATGACACCACAAATGACACCAATGACACCAAAATAAATTTTATGGAGAAAATCGTACAATTATGTAAGGTATGAGTCAAGGTTGATTCAATACCATTCCAATAAATAAAGTATGATTTAATGTAAATAATATTAGTGTAAACATATATATTTTCCAGGTACGCTGAAGCGATAAGCTTGGCTTTACCCAAAAAAAAAGTTATGCAACAATAGCCCATGGAATAATATATATATTATGGGTATGTATGTATGTATGCATGTATGGATGTATTGTATTAACTATAATGTATGGAGGAACAATTTCCATTAATTAAATAAGTGATAAAATATAATGTGTATGAGTAAGAAAATATATATACATGTAACCAAGACTTTATGTATGAAAAGAACCTCTAAAAATTGTGGTGGTTATAATTAACTTTAAAAACAATTATTTCGTCTCAGTGAACAATAGTATAGAATCTAGTTCCTTTTTAGAGTTAAACAAGACATATAAGTAACTCAAAATAACACATTATGTAATTCATATCAAAGGATGAGACAACACCATCAAGGAAATGATTCTATTAAGGGATAAAGGGACTATCAATGGTAAAAACTACCTAGATGTATAAATAGAATTCTAGTAAATATGGAGTGGAAATATATATATGAAAAAAAATTACCTTTCGATTTTGGCATAATTACTGTGACAATTAGTTTTTGATGGAGAGATGTTAGAATCTTGATGATGTTTCTATCTTGCATGACATTGAAACTTACATCATTCAATGCATTATTATTAAGTTTGATTAAATGAACAATGCTAAAGATGTAAAGCTATAATAGAAAGCATTATGCTAACTAGTTTCATTAATGAATATCCATTACATCTCTATGGTTACTTCACTTATGATTTGAATTGGACATTTAATGATTAGTTAAGTATGATATAATTTATTAGTGGGAGAGTATATGCTCGTAAAACTTGCTGAAATTTTTTAATCCTATGTATTTTGTACGAGGTATATCGAGGGATGTTACAATTGCAATTTTTCAATATTTATTCTTACATTGATTGAATACATTACATTGAAAAGAAAATATAATTGATATTCCTCTAAAACTTAGATTGATTAGATTATTTCTATTATAATTAATATTTGTATTTTTGTATTAAAACCAAGTTCATTAAGATTTAACTCATGAGTAATAGATTATGTAAGGAATTTCTTACTTATAAAGTTATTTAACTACATACAAATATTTTTTTTGTTACCATAATTAACTATTTTAATGTTGACACAAAGTAACAGGCTTTGTCTATGTTTAGTGTAAGTTATTATCTAGTACAATTTTGGCATGCCTTCAAAGTGGAGAAGAGAAAATATTTTGTAAGTCTACTTATGCCATTTGATGATCAAAATTATTTTTTGTATGAATTAGAATGAAACAAAGTAGTATTATTTGACTTATATGAATTACAATAAGAATTATTAAGAAATTTCACTTCAAACGTTATTTCAATTATCTAGCCTTTATTCGTCAAGTGTTTAAATGGTTTAAATTGAAATTAACTACTTCAATATTGTTTTAATATACCAAGTCTAAGAAATGTTGTTTTTAAGTGCATCACTGAATTTGACTATGCACATCTCATATGGTGAGAAGTTATGTTGATTAAAAGAATATTTGAACTTAAAAATTGAATGAAATTTTCATGTAATATGCTTAAAGTATCATCACATGATTACATTATAGTTGAACCAAAATGTGCACATTTGTACTAAATAATATGAAAATCCTTAAAAAGCAATATGAATAAACTATTTTAAATACAACAAACATTGGAAATTGTTGTTGAAGTATATTAATAGATTATTTAAAAGAAAAAAAAATATGTTCATGAATAATGTTCACCTAGATCAAGAAGAACTTTAACACCAAATCTATTTATCTTATTCTTCTTCGAATGTTATTTCAGTGGCATCATTGAACAAACTATGTTATTGGTTGGAATAAAGCCAAGTTCTTGTCTTTAAGGTTTGGTACCCAGTATTGTTCTAAAATTTTCCCATTGTATTCCCTAAAATAGGCTACTCCCAATCAAGTTTTACATGAAGACTATCACTTTCATTATCCTTGAACAAATTTGAGGTGAATTTTTCCATCCAAATCAATTCTCCTTCATCCTCATTTCTTGATCTAACTAACAACATCTTTCCTTTACTAACATCAATAATACGATCAAATGCTGGCTTTGGATTGTTCCACTTGGGTCATATATTAGTACTCAAAGTTGCAAATGAAAGGAAGACATGAATGTGATTACCATTATTCTAGGATAGTAAATCCTACGATATATATATATATATATATATATATATATGTTGAAAAAAGGACTTCTTTTGTAATGCATATGAAAAGGTAAAACAAGGATTATAGATAAGGAAAGTATAAACATGTCAAGCAATGTTTGCATGAATGGACATACAAATTCACTAGCATGAACTAGGATTTTATAAGAGTATAGATGATACATGTTGGTGTTTACTCTTCTAAGTATAAGTAGCATTTTTCTTGCATTGTTCTTTTTATAAATAATATACAAACAAAATTAGTTTCTAGTGGTGCTTATGGGTGAATTTCTAGAAGGGTTGTGACAATTTTAGACTTATATGAACCCATCAAATGAAGAGAGAATATTTGATAAGATGCCTCGAAATATATATGTGGTTGATGATATTGAATTTCCTTGCCCATGCCGACTTGTGCCTTTTGTGTACTTATGGTTCCACATTAAAATTAATATTTTTCCTTGTGCAAATTAAATTATTCCAAGAGATAGAATGGTCTCCTTAGGATGAGGAGGGCTCCCCAAAGGAGGGAATTTCTCCCTCAACTACCAAATTTCAGTGTTTGGTTATAGCCTTTTCTTATTTTTAACATATATATCTATAGTATCAATCTTTAATATGATTCTGAGATATGTTAAATTAGTCTTTTTTTGGCATGTAGATAAATATATTATTAGTTTATTTATAATACACAACTAGGCCAAAAACCTAGTGGAGCCCTGTAATAAGGGACCACTTTTGGTCTTCTGATCCCTCTCTCTTTTGTCTAGGACTATCTGTGCTTGGGGCTATAAACAAGTTATTATTCTTAATATGTCTGTACAACTATCATGGGAAAAATAACAAGATTATTTCCTTAGTATTATATATATATATATATATATATTATATTATATATATATATATATTATATATATATATATATATATATTATATATATATATATATATATATATATAGACATTTTATTTTTCTTCTTTTACGAACACACATTCTAGTACTAGTAAGTTGTGTATCTATGTTTTATGCATGTATAAACATTGTTCTTACCACCGGACATTGTCTTTGCCTAGGGAATTACCATATTAATTTATTTTACCTAGTCATTCATTTGATTCATGTTTTTCCTACTTAGAAGGTCCTAAGGGGAATTTATGGGTAACTTCTTGCTATTTCCTTCAATCAACAGAGTTTTTTCCCTACACCTAAGCACCTTCGCATCCCTGTAGCAGATACATATAACCACACATACATCCACATATACTTATATGTATAACAGTTCGCATTCAAAAACCAACAATAAAACTTTACATTTATCCCTTTGTTTTTCAGAACCATTTAAAGTCATAGTAGAAATCAATTTTATTTTTTCCTCAAGTAGGTTGACCATTTGATTCTTATTATTCACCAATAATTTAACATTAATATACTTATCTAAACTATTCGAGAACATAGGTCGAAGGATTCCACATTCCATCCAACCATGCACCAACATTCTCATGAAGTTCCCTATGAGCTCTACTCCTTCCTGCTAGGAGAAGAGAACATAGGAATTCTTTTAGTTCACCTTATTAACCCTTTATGTGTGTCCTGCTAATTTTCCAAGGTCCATAGCTAGTCTTTCTATCCAATGAGTTATATTATAAAAACAAATTCCTTTATCTTTTGTAGTTCTCTTTGTACAGGATACTCTTCATGACATATATCTTCAATCATGTAGTTCTTGTGGTCTATCATTTTCAATAGTTTTCTTGAATGGAAAAAAGGAAGTTAAGATCCATCTATGTTGGGCAGAAGAGGGAGGATGAATTTCACCAGTGAAGTCAAGACCCCATTGTTCAAATGGTGTTTTAGTAGATAGAGGTTTCAAAGGTAATGGCATTAGTTTTCTTTTCCTTTCAAAAATCTAACATTTGTGGCATGAGGTCACAAACTTCTTAACATCAGCAAATAGAGTGGGGCAGTAAAGACCAGTCCTCAAGATCTTATCAGCTATTGTATTCCAATAGAGATGTCCCCCACAGTCACCTACATGAAACTCTTGCAAAATTTTATCAGATTCTTCCTTTAACAAACAATTTAGAAAGATGCCTTCATGATTATTCCAAAATAAAGCATTATCAATTATGCAAAACTTCGAAGATTTCATCTTTAAGAACCTACTTTTAGTCCTGGATAGCTCTGGAGGAGCTTGAAGGTTTTGTAGAACATATATTATGTCAGGATACCATGGTGAGTCTGTAAAGGCTTGGCTGATTTGTGGAGTCGCGATCTCCTCTTCATTATCCAGTTCTGGAATGAAGTTTATGTCTAGGGCCTGATAGTTTGATTCGGCCATGAGCTTAGCTAAAGCTTGGCCTTTGATCAATTTTGTAGGTTTTATTTTTAAATCATACTCTAATATGGTAGCTATCCACTTCCCTCTCTTTCCATCAGGTCCATCCTATGTCAGAATGTCCTTGACTACAACATTGGGAACATATGCTACTATATGAGAATACAAGATATAAAATCTGAAATCTTTAATTACTTTAACCAAAGAAAAAACATGCTTCTCCATTATGTTATACTTTAAAGGTTCATCTCTCAAGGATTTATTAAATAAGACTATTGGCTATTCAAAACCCTGATCATTTTTCTGCAAAAGGGCTGCAACAGTTGTGTGTTCTGAAGTAAAAGAAAATATGATAAATTTCCCATCAAACATTGGATTGATGAGGATTGGTGTTTGTGTTAAGGCTAGCTTTATATATTCAAATGAATTTTTAGCCTCTAGAGTCCATTTAACAGTCGAATCTTTCTTTAACATGTTGTTTAGTAATCTAATTAACTCAACTAAATTAGAGATAAATCTCCTCAAAAAGTTTATTTTACCTAAAAACTCTTGAAGTTCTTTGATATTCCTGGGATGTGGTATCTGCAAAATAACTTCAATTCTTGTTGGGTCAATCATGATACCATATTTAGAAATAATGTGACCTAATAATTTCCCTTTTTCCATCCCAAATAGAGAATTTTTTAGGATTCAGAGAAATTCCATATTTCTTGCATTTAGTAAAGGCCTACCTAAGATGATCCAGATGTTGTAGATTTGATTTAGAGAAAATTGTGAGGTCATCAAGGTATATTACGAGGAAATCATGGATTTCCTTAGCAAAGACTATGTTCATTGCTCTTTGAAAGCTGGTCCCTACATTTTTCAACCCAAATGGCCTTTTACATACATGAAAGTGCCCCATGGAGTAGTGAATGCAGTCTTTGTCTGATCATCTGGGTGGACTAGGATTTGGTTATAACCAGAGAACCCATCTAGCAGTGAGATTATGGAGGAACCTACTACCCTCTGTAGTATGTGATCCATTTTTACAAGAGGATAGTTATCCTTAAATGAAAATTTATTCAAATTCCTAAGGTCTACACATAACCTAATTTCGCCAGATTTCTTTCTAGTGGGTACTAGATTAGAAACCCAGTCTGAGAACCTGATAGGTGCAATAATCCTAGCTTCATACATTCTTTTGATCTCCTTTTCAATAGAAGGCAGTAGAACAAAGTTAATTCTTCTAAGCTTCTGTCTAAAAGGCTTTTGATCTTCTTTTAGGGGAATAGTGTGTTGTATTATGCTAGTATCATAGGATTTTAGGTCCTCATAACTCTAGGCAAAAACATCCTGGAATTCCTTCAGCAGTTCCATATATTTCAATTTTTCATTGGGAGGTAATGATTTTGAAAGTTTTATCAGTTTGGGATTCTCTTCAGATCCTATATTACATTCCTCAATGTCTGATTCCAAGGGTTCCATTTTAGGATTTTTAGGAATGTTGTTTGGATCAAATAAGTCCTCTAAAGGAGTTAATCCTTTGGGTAAAAAATTGTCTTTAAGGTTTATGATTTTAGTTTCTTCATCAATCTCCATTTTTTTTATGTTTCGAATATCATATTTTCTAAACTTTGTGGGATGCAATCTATCTATCTAATCATCTTCTAGTTTATTAATTTCTACTTTATCAAAACAATCAAAATCTATTGCAATGTCCATGTCTATGTTACTATTCACAAATTCCTCATCTAAAGTTAGAAAATGGTTAATTTGATGATCATTATCAAACACTTGCCAGTTCTTTAAGTTGTCAGGAATAGCAGGTCTATGCCTAACCTCAGCAGTGTACTGATGGTTGGGCTAGAAGGGCAACTTACAAGTACTAGCAAACATGGCTAAGCTGTGAGCTTGCATGTTGTGTTTTCGTGGAATACCAACAAGTTTGGTTTCTAAAAAGGTATTTAGTATTTCTATCAATGTTCCTCTATAAAATCCTATCCTAGGATCCTTAGTCATATAAAAATCTTTAATTTGTTTGATTACTAGCTTAGAATATCCCATAATAGAGACTCTTATGGCCCCTAACCTTTTGACTAGCTTCAGACCTAACATAAGTGCTTCATATTTTACCATGTTGTTTATACATTTAAAGTTCAATTTGTAGGCATGACCTTTTGCATGATCGTTTTCTAAGTTATAAATCCATACACCTATTCCTGCACCTAGTTTATTGACTGACCCATTAAACTCCAGATGCCATAAGATTTCATGCTCATAATTTTCATCTCAGGTGGTGGAATCCTTCTTGACTAAGGTATCTAGGTCATCTTTTTTATCTGAAATCTCATGAATTTGGAAATTTTCATTTTCTTTTAATACTGTAATTTCTTTTGGTTCTGCTGTTATGTTGTTTGAAGTGCCTTCTTGATTAGTTTCAACATTATAAAGTATGAAAGAATCAATATCAGAATGTAATTAATATATAGGAATGTTCTGAGATCTCTCTTGGGTACTCACTACATACTTCATCAAAGTCTGTCTATACAGTTTCTTGGGATGTGCAAAGACTGATATGGTAGCATATGACATGTCCAGTTGCAGAGATCCTTGGAGTTTGGCACCCCAAGATCTAGACAATAGCGTACCATACTTAGGGGGTATATTAGCAACAACTATGTCCATAAGTACACTCTTGGAACGATATTGAACTAGGGAAACACACAAATATTTTATGAGACCTAAGCATTTAACTTGGCTTGAATCAAAGGAGAACAAATCCTTATAAGGCTTGGTGATATCCAAGTTAAGTTTTTCCATTACAGACTTAGGCATAAGATTATGTGAGGCCCCAGAGTTTAGCATTGCATTATGTAGGATTTTATCATGGATGTTAAGGCTGATATAGAAGGGTGGTATCCCTCCTTCAACTTGCTTTCCATTAACATCTGATCCAAAAATTAACTCAGGTTGGTCATCAAATAGATTCACAGAGTCTTCATTCTCACGAAAGTTTAAAGATTTACTAATTTGAGATCTGTAAGTTTCATTTTTAACCAATTTTGTCAGAGGAACTGAGATTTTAAGGTTGGCCACCTCTGCTCCCAAATTGAAAGATAGAGGGGATTTATCTTTTTGAACATTTGAATTTTTGCAACAGGGTTCTGAGTAGTCTTTTCCTCTTTTTCATTGTTTATAGTGTTTTTATCTGGATTTCCTAATATGATTTCTGGAGGTTGTTCCACTATTCCCTTGAGGGAGACCGAAGTGGAAGGTTTCTCTTTAGTACGTTGGTGATCAGTTACATCTTCAATCGTGGGACTGGGAGGATTTTGATGCGGTCTAGAAAGGATTTGTAAGGTTTTTGTAACCTGAGGATTCTGATTTGTAGCTTTTACTTTCTTAGCCTGGTTAGGTACTATTTTTTTATTCTGATTAGGAACATTAGTGTTCTTCTTGCTTCTTAACTTGTACTATTTATGAACTTTGAAAATAGCAGAGGCATACCCTTGCTTATAGTTGAAGGATTCTCCTATTTGGGTTTGCAACTGTTGAAGCATATATAGTTCTTGATCATCTTGAGTTAGAAAAATAGTTTCTTCATCATCTAAGCCCATAAGGTTGATTTGGGTGTCTATCTTAGGGTCTTCTTGGTGGGAAGATTCAACATAATTTTCTTGGAAAGGTGGTCTACTGTTCTGATCAGGCCCATTTTTACCAGTGTTCTGGTTTTGGTTTTTCCTAAAGTTTGCATTCCTTACTGGATTAGCTTGTTGCTTATCCCAGTGAGGTTTTCTTTCAATGAATTCTATTCTATCCATTAACCTTTCCATTCCTTTAGCAAAAGCATCCATTTTCTGATCAAAGGGTGAAGTTTCATCTTTCAAAGGTGTTCTTCTCTCGTTTCTAACTCTAGCTCTTTTGGATAGCAAATTAACTTCTACGCTAACTGCTACACTTTGTATATCTTGGAGTGTGGGGGGATTCTCTTCTCTAAGTTGAAAAGCCATATTTATGTCAAATCTATCTGAAGACTTAATCAGGGCTAAGCTAGGTGGAGGCCTAAGGTCAAGTGGGATTGCATTATACACATTGTTAAACCTAGTGCAATAGTCTTGAACAGTTTCATTTGGTCCCCTTTTAAGGTTTTCATATTCAGATAAAATTTGAAGGAGGTTCTTTTTCTTCTCTCACCTATTTAAGAATTGTTGGTAAAGAAATTCTAAACTATCTATGCTTTGAGGGGGCAAAGCTCTAAACCATGTTCTCACTTCTCTAGCTAGACTTTGGATAAATATTCTCATTTGGGTATCTCCTATGTCAATTTCATGGAGTTCAAAATAATCTGTCATTTTCTTAGTGTGTTGTTGTGCTTTATAAGTTCCAGTGCCATTGAATGAGGTAATTTTACTTTGATAATCTGCTGGTAAGGCACATTGAGGAGAAGGCATCACAAGGGGGGCATATCTGAGGGCCATAGCTCTAAGATGTATAGGATTAAGAACAGGAGTTGGGGTAATAGGAGGATTTGGGACAACAAGGGGAGTTGGAGTAATAGGAGTAATGGATGTTTGAGGGGTAGTGATGAGCTGATGAGGGAGTGAAGGTATGAATGGAGATGAGTGCTGATCTTCAAAGGTATGGGGAAACATTGGTGAGCTAAAAGATGTTGACGTTGACTCAGAAACTTCAGGGAGTCTATCAGTGGTAAGGGATGGCTGAGGGGAGTTCAGAAGGTACTGGTCAATTGACAAGTTGGCTCATTGGACTTCAATTTTTTTGGTGAATTATAGATCTAGGACTGTGTCTACAAGTTCACTGTCAAACTTGGTTTTGAACAGAGATAGGTCAAAATACTCGTCAAAAGGGATGCCTTCAATGAATAACCACTTAGCAGGGCATGAATTGGACCCAAAAATAGGTCTAGGGCTTACTGAACTTTCCTGTCTTCTGATGATTCTCAAAATGAGGTTGGGATTTTCAAATACAGGGGGAGTATTTGGATCAGGGTTGGCCCTGGTATAGTGAGTTCTCCCTAAAGCCAAATTTCGAGATTTGATGATTATTTTAATTTTTTTGTGAACTTTTGGAAATAAATTCTAATAACACTTCAAGGTGCTTAAAAATAAGAAATTGAATTTCTCAAAGGTTTATTAAAATTGAGGGTTTTGAAGTCCCCAGTATGGTCGCCACTATGTTAACACTTAGATTTTTTCCCTAGAAGTTATGAAAGAAGGAATAGTCTGAGGTAACCACAAACCTAATCTTTTAGACTCAGGCTCTAGCCAACCTAAGTCCAGAGAGGGCTCTGTCTTTATAATTTAACTTTGTTTAAATAAGATTTCAAGCTAGTTCTTAATGTTCAGGATTGTTTGTTTTGATTGGGTGGTGGAATTAAGAAGACAAATGGGCAGAGAAAATATTTAGGCCATTGGGCTATGGAGTCAATAAAGAAAAGCTTAATTGGATTTGATATATTATTGAGGTAAGAGTCCACAGGGCAAGCTAGCATAACAAGAGCAAATCTGCAGGTTCAAAATGGGTGAAAGTCCTAACCAGGGCCAAGGGCAATGAAGAATCCTTAACCGGGATTGGGATGAAGAAAGGAAGGATGGCCAGTAGCAAAGGGAAATGAAGAATCCTCAACTATGGGCCAAAGATGGAGGTAAACTAAGGAAGTAAGGGGGCAATTAAGAATCCCCAGACCAAGGTAGTTTATTAGAAAACATAAATAAAGAAAACAATTAAAAAAGAGAGCACTTAAGCTAATTCTGATGATATCATTCCTTATTATTTTAATATTGTATAAGAAACACATATGAATATTTCATAACGTAAAGAGAATACAATATTTAAACATGAGAAAGTGATACTTATTTGTTCTAGTTGTGCACAAGAATCTGGTGAAATGTCCTTAGCTCTATTTCATTTCCAGTAAAACCAGTCTAATCGTGAGTACAATAGCTCCTTGGCTCAAAAATAATATGTCTATAGAAATGTATTTTAATCCAAACTAATTACTTTGATTTGTGAAGTATTTATACAAAATTTGATACAAAATATCTCATAACTATATGAGAATTATTCTAGGAAACTGAAAATATCTTCAACATGAAGATAGAGATGGATGGAGAACTATTTGTTTGTTGTGCCTTTAATTGTTACTGTGTTGGTTATTGTTGCTTGGATTTAGCTCTTGCAATTTTCCTTGAAGTTATGTTTTGGAATTACTTTCATCTTTGACCTACTGATACTCTTTACTTGTTCTACTTTGATCCTCTTTCACCTGTTTTACTTGGCAGTTACCTTTTACCTTACATATTTACTATAGTAACTTATACTAAATCAGTCAAACTGGTCCACCATTCACTATTAGGTAACTTCATTCTAATAATTTTCCTGTAGATTTCATTAGCTTCTGTGTACTTAGCAAAATTTGGTCTACTTGTGAATAAGTGCTTGACTTCATGTTCTATATAGAACAGTTTCTTAAGGCCATCATAAAGCACCCTTCCAATGGGCAAAGATTTCACCCCTGAAGTACTAGTTTGGCCTTTGGCTAGCTTGTTTAACTTGTCAACATAATCTTCCTTGGTCATCAACTTATCATGGATTACCATAGGACCGGGGAGTCCTTTTTGTCTTAAGATGTCATACTTTAGCATACAGCTATCAATGTCTATTTGAATGCTTTGACATCTTTTCTCCATATTAACCATTTTCCTTTTGGTGATAACTTTTTTTATTTCTATGATTGTTGTTGTTCTCTCATCTATATCCAATTCATCTAGTTGATATCTGGTTTTGCTGTTAAAAAAGGTGATCAACTGATTAGCTTCTTCTGGTTTATCTCCTAATTCTTCCACTATCTTATGGATTGCCTCTGTAGCCATCTTGACCAATTCTGTTTGATCAAAACTAATATGAAAATAAGGCCAAACATCATTGATGGAATCAATGCTGTTGGCCCAAAGGATTTCTCTCATGTCTCCCAATGGTTCTTGAAGTGTTAAATCCTTCTCAAGGGCCTTTATCCTTTCTGCCATCCTAGGGTTCCTTTGAGTTTCTTCTTTGTGTTGTACTTGTACAAGTTTACAATTGGTTTCTAAACTTGACACCTGTTCTCTGAGCTTCTTGAGCTCAGTGGCCTGGATAGTCATTTCTTCCATGGCCTTAACCAATTCTGCAGTTTTCTCTGTGGGTGTCTTTGTGCTGGTTGATGTACCTATTCTTGATGTGTTACCTGTCACTAGCAATGCTATTTTTGGTGGAATTGTTGGTGCCAAGGCAACTACCAAGGTGGAGGGTACTGCTGTGGAAACTATAGGTATTACAGTCTGAGGAGCGGTGGCCAACTCACTCTGGCTGGATTGTATCAAATTATCCAATTCTTTCTTAGTTTCCTTCAATTGGTTATTTAACTTAAGGATTAGGTCCATACATTATTCCTCTTTCTATGTTTCGAAGACTTCAGATGTTTGAGGATGATCAAGAGGATGAATCTTGAGTTGCTTCTTCAGTGCAACTATTTCATCATTTTTCTTCTTTATCGTCTACTCTATTGCCTTAACATCCTTGGGATCATGTCCCAAATCTATAACCAAGTCCTCTATGGACTTTATTCTAGTGTCTTTGCCTTGAGAAGAGGCTTTTTCCAACTAAAATTGTGTTGTAATGTTATTTAGTAAATCCTGAAGTTGGTGGGCTGCTATGGCCTTGCTGGTCAATGTGGAATAGACCATTTATGCAGTTTGTTTATGCGACTCAATTTGGTCAATAGGATGGGTATCCTTTGCCATGACCTCAAAATCTATCTTAAGATAATCTACCATTGATTTAGGTTGTTGTATGGTTGGCTTGAGAAAGCTCATCTGCATCTTGCTTCTTTTATATCAAATGTTGACATTAGCCTTGTTTGGTTTGTGTGGGCCATCCTCAGATAATGTGCATAGATTTGCACTTTCAACCTTTCATTTCTTGCCTTTCATTCCTTGTATTTTTCTTTGATGTCTTGGGTTTGTCCTGTGGGAGACCTGAAGGAGGATACTTCCACACTCTGCTGCCCATCTAGCATTTGAGTTTGAGAGGTGGAAGGTTATTCTGTCCCTCCTGAAGGAGTGTTGTGCCTGCTTTCTATCCTCACTGCTCCAGAAATCCATGTTTTCTCTTCAATGTATTCTTGCTCTGCATATGGATTTAACCTCTTCCTCTTATCATAGGTTTGGGCAGCAGGCTTGCTAAAAGGAGTAGCCTCATCTCTGTCTCTTTTAAGGTTCCTCTCCTCATTCACAAGACTTTGAAAAATAGGAGGATTGCTCATGATTTGTTCAGGTTGAGAAAGCTCCTCTAAAATTTTAGGCTGTTCAGATTATTCTGGATGTTCTAAAAGCTTCGGTTTCTTTGATGGATCTGCTTGTTCTGAAGATTATGGCTGTCCTGATGGTCCTACCTCTACTGATGGACGTACTTCTTTTGTCTGTCCACTGTGACCTTGTGCTTATCTCTGAGACTAAGACTCTCCTGTAACTTGTAAAAAGGAATCTTCATCAAGTCTTCTGTCTAAGTCCATTAATACATTATCAACAACAACCTCTATACTATCATGATCTATCAAAGCGCCTTCCACCCATTCGGATTGATTAACATATTGTTCAATTTCAGGGATCCTGTGATGGATGTAAGGAGATAGTTTATTCTTTTGTCTCCTATTACAAATGAAGCTGTAGGGGTCATAGGTCCACATAAAAATCTGTTTCAGTTTCAATCTTTGGAGGCTTTCATTTGCCTCCTTTCCTGCTTCTTTACTGTTACAAATGAATGGACCTAGCTGATCCTTTATCCTGAGTTGGGATTTCTTCTTGGCTTTTACAAAGTGCACCTCATCTGAATTGATCATTTGTCTGTAGTACTCCAGAGAAAATAATCTAATGGGGAGGTACTTTCACAATTTGTAAGGTGGAAGTTCACATCCATAAATTCTGATTCCAGTATGGTTTTGGTACAAGTACCAATCCCCTACTTTGTACTATTTTGACAACTGTAAAACCTTCCTGATGTCTGCATTGGTTCTAGGTGGAGGGCTTCCTACTAGCATGGTTGCTACTAGGTGTACAAAGAGGTCTATGAAGTCAATATAAGAGTACTGAGCATCAAACTGATGAATCAAGGAAGTCCAAAAGATCATTGATCTAGGGTTTATTTTATTATCCAGCTTTTGGAGGGAAATTAGAAATCTATCAGCTTGGTAATATAAGAATAAGTGATACAGAAATGAGGAATACTTAAACACTCTTTCATTTTCCAACCTCATGAATTGATCATGCATTCTGTCAGCAATAAACTTTGAATAGTTAAATATGATGGTTGGTGGTTGGCAAGGAGAGTAGATTGACATGATGGGTATTATGATCTCATCAACATATTCATTGGTGGTGTAGCCTAGTATACTAGGAATCATATCTATAATATCTGATCCAAGGATGGATAATATGGTCCATAGGTAAGGAGGAGGGTCCTTTGGGATATACTTTTCTTCTATGATAAAAGTATGGAATAAATAGGCTAGTCTATTTGAAGTAAGTGTAGGGTATCTGTCCATCATATCTCCAATGGAAAGAATGGTTAGGTTTTGTCTTGGCTACATTTGGAGAATCTGGTTATGTATTCAACAGTGATAGTGAACAGAACAGACTAGTCAAGAGTTCTTACTGCCCTTTGGATAGGATCATAGTTCATGTGGCAGTACTGTACAATCTCTGGGAACACATGCACTCTAGGGAACTAGTACTTAGGCAAACTTGATTCCTAAATTCCAATGTAGTTTACTTGGTTTAAATATTGGTCTCTATATTTGCAGAATAGTTTCAAAGGGGATTTGGAGACAGAGGTATCTTTAATCTGGAAATCCTTATCTACAAGGGGAAGGTGGTCTAAATCCCTGTGAGGAGTTGTAATGGGCATGACATTTAGTGCAATTGGGGCTTCCATCCTTGGTTCTTGTGGATTTAAGGACGGGGCAAAGGGTTTCAGGGAAATTGGGAATAATTGGTCTATTTTAGAGTATTTCAGGACCACCAAGTGGCTTAATTAACCAAATTATTTAGTATTTAAAGAAATTTAGCTCAGGTTTGACAAGAAATTAGGGTTTCTCAGTCGGAATGGGGTAAATACCCAGTGTCAGCTTTTTGAATGGAATAATGGTGCTGGTGCACTATTTTCAGAAGCATACAGGTCTGCAAGGTGGTATAGAGTTCAACGGCTGCAGAAAGTTGATGGTTGATAGCAGGTTTGCAGTTGAACATGCTCTGTGCTTTGCATGGAAGCCAGAACGTCCTTTTCATGATAAAAAACAAGAAACAATGCATTTTTTGGCTTTATGTGTAAATTCAATGATATTGGCGGGTGTAATGGGAAACCGACAGTTGGCACCAATCATGGAAAGTGACAGTTTGTCGTGTAGCGGAGACGGTAAGTAGAGGCAGTAAGCAGGATCCATCACACCGCTTTTAGGGAAAAATGGTTATGGGGGAGGCCATCCAATGCCGTTCATCGGGTGCCATGTACCGGTGGGGTGAACAGTGAAACCGATCACATTGGGCAGGTAAAGGTCGTCCTTCGGGGCTGCCCAATATGAGCGTCAACCATTGGATCTGAAGGGGTCCGATCACATGGTGATTGAGGTATTGATTTGATCGGTGAGTTAATGGAGGGGCCCGATGGGTTATTAACTGTGGGTTAGGGAGGCTTAATGATGTCAGGGGTGATATGATTGGAGGAATAGGTTATTAATTAATCACAATTTGATTAATTAATCCCTTTTTTATTTGGCGGAGGGTTATGGCTCATAATTAGTTGCGGATCGACTAATTAATCCATTTAACTAATTTAGTTGATAAGGTTTATATTTCAAACAATTTGGGCGGGATTATTAATATATGGGATTTTAATAAAAAATATGGGAAAGGGGGTTTTCTTTGGGAATTAAATATAATAAAAATTAGGAGTTAATATGAAGTGAAAGCGAGAAAGAAAATGCCCTAAGTATAATGTTTTGATATTTATTATATCCATATCTATACATCATTACTTAGGTTAAATGATTTTTTTGAGGGTTTTTTTTTCGAAAAAAGGGGTTTTGTAGGGTTAATTACTTTCCCTAGGTAAATGACGATTTCACCTTAGGTAAAGGGGATTTTAAGTTAAATGAATGTATTATGGAGGAAATGAATGTTGGTAAGAGGGTTTTTAGTACTTAGACCCTATAACTTATTGGGCTGAGGGCCCAGTCCCTCCAGAAGTCAGAGAAATGCTCTGCACCCCTTTAAGTTAAGGTTTTAGGTACTTTTGACTTTACTTATCTGCCAAGATTACACTGTTTAGTCAGATTTTATTCTCTATCTCTAAACATGAAATTCAAAACATGGAATAACCAAGATTAAACTGTTTGATTACCATGGATTGTGGCCTAAATAACAAGTTGCACACAATCTTTTTATTCTACCTCAAAAGTAAATGGTAGTGGCATTTGGACTTGCACACTTTCATGGTCTTTTTGTTTTTTGGGGTTCATTTTTTCATCTTTTTTGACCTTTTTCATTCTTTTTGTCCTTTGATCTTTCTTTTAGGACATACCCTCTTTATATTTTTTTATTTTTTTATTTTTTTTTAATATGGAAAACATTTGCAAAAAGCAAAGGTATGTACATATTACAGGTTTAAATCTCATACATTCATAAGTTATGGCTCCTATTGGTATAGGAACCTAATAGTCTGCATAGCAATAGTGTACATACAAAATTTTTATTCATTAAAGTCGCGTACAAAAATCTGAATAAAAAATGATAAGGTCAAGTAAGCTTTTAAAATACTAATTCACCCCCACCCCTCTTAGTATTTTTCCTAACAATTGGTATCATAGCAAGTCCTTCAAAAGAAGCTTGAATGTTTGAAGGAATATTCATCAAGATGAGAAACCAAGAGGGAACAACATCCATTCAGCCACCATTATTTAATGGATCCAATCTAATTTTTGGAAGGCCAGAACAAGATCTCACCTATAGTCACTTGGAGCTGATGTTTGGGGAATCTTTGAAGGAAGCTATTAGTATCTATCAACCATTCCCACAGATGAAGCAAAAAAGAAAAATTATTAGAGAAATGCAAAAGTTGTCAATGCTCTGTTAGGAAGCTTGACAAAATCAGAATTTTCCAAATTCATGAAACTAAATATCGTAAATTCCATATGGAATAAGATCATCCAAAGTTATGAAGGCAGCACCAAGGTAAAGGGTGCCAAACATCAAACATTTAGAATTCAACATGAAACTCTCAGAATGCATAATGAAGAAATCATTTCAAGTTTCTTTCTTAGAGTAGATGAGATCGTTAGTTCAATGATAAATCTTGGTGATGAAGTAAAATAATCATCTTTGGTTGAGAAAATTTCAAGATCTCTAACCCAAAAATTCAATTCAAAAGTCTCTGCCATTGAAGAAATGCAAGATTTGAAGAACCTTACCATTGAACAACTTCATGGGACTCTAACAACCTATGAAATGAGGAAAGGGGTTCCCTTGGATATCAAAAAAGTTTCATTCAAGGCTACTTCTAAAGGAAAAGAAAAGGAGAAACTTAAGGAACCTGGTTATGTATTAGATGAAAAAGAAGAAAACTTTGTGAAGAAACTTCAAGTAGGTACTGGTAGATTCAAAGGTAACCTTCCCTTGAAATCTTTTACTTGTGGAAGAGTTGGTCACTATGCTATTAATGTCCTTATAGATAAAATCATGAGAAAGGGAGGAATTTAGAAAAATCAAACTTTAGAGGAAATTTTGAAAAGAAAGGAAGTTTCAACACTCAGGAAGATAGTCGTGGTCTTTCAAATGGCGAAGAAGGTGAGTTTAATAAATAATATCAATTACTTATGGCATTTGAAGATACATACATTTATGAGTCTGATGATGCTTTGATGGATTCCCTAGAAGAAAAGGATAATTTCATTGAAGAAATAACTCAGATTAAAATCTGTTTAGAAGAGCTAAATTAGCATAAGAAGCTCTAAAGAAACAAATCCTAGAAAAGGAGAAGCATAATGAACTAGAAATAAAATATCTAAGGAAGGAACTTGAGAAAACAAAAGTTCTAAATATTAGGTTTGGCAAAGGATTTGAAACCTTAGATGAAATCATCAAATTACAATGCTCTCCATTCATAAAAATAGGCCTTAGATACAGTGGAGAATCATCAAATACTGTAAATCATTCTGAAATAGGTACATCAAGCTATCTAAATGTAGTAAACGAAAGCAACCATCCAAACTCCAGCTATCAACAACAGAGTAAAGGATCGAATAGTTCTCAGGTAAATATCCCTTACTACAATCAAAGGGAAAACTAAGAAAGAAGGTACTATACTCCCATAAACATCCACTTTAATGGTCAATTCTTCACTTGTAAATAATTTTGGTCATAAGACTACTCAATCTATTGCTTACAAAACAATCATGACTAGAGAAGGAAGAAAGAAAAAGAATGAGATTGGGATAAAGAAATGATCATAAAATATTTTCTCACCTCTCAAAGATGAAACTAAATGTTCATTTTGCAATAAATTTGGGCATCAATAATTTGAATGCAAGGTAAAAATATGATCAAAACCTTAGAATGAACAAAAGGAAACAACATCTAAGGTATGGAAAAAAAGACCATGGAATTTGAAAACTGTGGTCTAGATTTGTATGCAACATATCAAGAAAATATGTGGTACATTGGCAATGGATGCTCAAAGCATAAGAAAGGTCATAAAGATAAGTTTACAACCTTTAATTAAGTAAAAAAAGAAAAGAATGTAACCTTTGGAAATAATTCACTTGTTCCTATCAAAGGAAAAGGAATTATTTTGCTGAAAGAAAATGTTAAATCTGGAAAGGTTTTGTTTGTTAATGGATTAAAGCATAACTGGGTGAGTGTTAGTCATATGTGTGACCAAGTGCATGGGGTTATTTTCAGATCAAATAATTGTGTCGTTTGGAATCTCGATACAGGTAATATCATAATAAAAGGGACAAGAAGTCTTGGTAATGTCTATGTCTTGGAAGGTGGTCTAGAAAAATGTTACTTAAGCAAAGAAAAATAAATCTGGCTATGGCACAAAATATTGGGACATCTAATCTTCATTCAAAGACATAAGTCAAGAAAACTAGGATTTGTTCGTAATTTACCTAACATCTCTCTACTAGAAAGTACCATATGAAAATCATGTCAATTCGGTAAGAAAACCAAGGTTTAGTTCAATGCAAAAAAAGGTACCACAAGTAAGCCACTTGAACTTATTCATGTGATTTTTGTTGGCCTATGAGGAATAATTCACCTCGGGGAGAATAATATTTCATATTATTCATTGATGACATTACTAGGATGTGTTGGATTGGCTTAATAAAACATAAAGATGAAGTATTTTATAAATTTAAAGTCTCCAAAGCTTTAGTATAGAATGATTTAAATTTAAAAATAAAATTTCTTAGATCTGACAGGGGAGGAGAATTCATATAATATGATTTCTTTTTACTTTTGTGAATAACATGGCATCAAGAGGCAATTTTCCATCGCTAAAACACCTCAAAAAAATGTGGTGCCATAAAGAATGAATATAGAAATTCAATAGGTGTCGTGTGCCATGCTTGATGAGTCCAGGACACCTCATACCTTCTTGAGAGAAGTGGCATATACAACTGTGACTATTCTCAACAAAGCACATGTTTGTGTAAACAATGATAAGACTCCTCATGAACTTTGTTTTGATAACCCTCAAACTATCAATCATTTTATATTTTTTGGAAGAAAATGTTACATAAAGAATAATGATTATAAGCTTGGAAAGTTTGAAGCTAGAGGAGATGAAGGAATTATAGTTGGATACTCCATTAGAAGTAAAGGATCTAAATCCTATAATAAGAGACTTCAAAATATTTTTGAATGTATTGATGTTGTGATCGATGAATCATGCACAGATACCAAAAGGGAAGCACCAACAGAAGACGAATATATTTTTACAACTAGCGAAAAGGATATAAGAGAAAAAACTAGTACAAAAAGAATTGATAATACATAAGAATTAGAAAGGACTCCATCAAGGTATGTTTAGAAAAATCATCCAGAATCTTGAATTCTAGGAGAAAAGGAAGCTGGAGAACAAACTATAAGATCACTTGTGGAAACCCCTAGTTATCTATCCTTACTATCCACAATTAATACTGAAAAATGTAAATCAAGCAGCAAGGATGAATGTTGGGTTAGGCGTTATTAAATGAAGACTTGACAATATATAAAGAATCATACATGGGAATTAGTACCAATACCTCATGATAAAAATGTTATTCGAACAAAATGGGTATTAAAAAATAAATTGAGTGAATTTGGAGAGGTAATTGAAAACAAGGAAAGACTCATATGCAAAGGCGATGCTCAATAAGAAGGAATAGGTTTTGAAGAAAAATTTTCACCTGTAGCTATACTTAAAGCCATAAGAATGTTTCTTTCCTTTTTAAGCTTTCATAATTTCAAAGTCCATCAAATGGATGTTAATATGCATTTCTAAATGGGGACCTAGAAGAAAATTTCTATATTCAGCAACCTCAAGGGTTCATTGTAGGAAATGATAAAAATCTTGTTTGCAAACTCAAGAAGGAATTATATGGGCTAAAAAAATCTCCTTCATGCATGGTATTATCATCTTGACATGTATCTTTAATAACAAGGTTTCACTAAGGGGTCTGCAAATAACAACCGATATAAATATGGATGATGGTGAAATTTTAATAGTTTTTGTTTATGTATATGGCACCATATTTGCAACAATGAAGAGTCTATGAGTCAAAGTTTTTATTTTGTCATGCAATAAGAATTTTAAATGTCCCTACTTGGTGAAATAACATATTTTCGTGGTCTACAAGTACAATAAGCAAAGAATGATATCTTCCTCTCATAGACAAAGTACCTTAAGCAGATTTTGAAGAAATAAGGAATGGAAGACTACAACCCTCGATGCACACCAATGGTAACAGGATGTAATCTTAGTTCACATGGTGATTTTCCTCTAGTCAACCAACCAGAATACAAATCTATGATCAAAAGCTTACTTTATCGTAAATGAAGAAGACCATATATCATGCATGCAGTTGAAATTGTTGGAAAGTTTCAAGAAAATCCGAAAGAAATTCATCTTCATACAGTCAAGAGAATCTTTAAGTATCTAGAAGGAACTCAAGGCTTTGGCTTATGGTATCCCAAAGATGCATATCTTACTCTTCATGCTTACATAGACGTAGAATTGGAAGGAAACATTGATGATCTAAAAAGTGCTAGTGGAGGATAATTCTACATGGATCCCACATGTATATGGTTCAACAAAAAATAAAGCTCCATTTCTTTATCTACTACAAAAACATAATATTTTGTTGATGCATCTTGCTTCACACAACTTCTATGGATGATGCAAACATTCTAGGATATTCAAATCAATTATTCTCCACATATCCCAATTATATGTGATAATACGAGTACCATAAGTATTTCTAAAAATCCTGCCATGCACTTAAAAACCAAGCATACTCCAATCAAATATCACTTTCTGAGAGAAAGAGTGCTTGAAAAAAGGTCAAACTGGAGTATGTTCCCTCAAAAGAACAAGTTACAGATATATTTGCAAGAATGATTCCACATGATTTCTTTGAATATCTTAGACATAAATTAGGAGTGGTCTCTTCTTCATCGCTTTGTTAATCATTCCGACCAATCCTTCAAGTTCAGGGGGAGCTGAAAGTGAAACTTATTGCATTTTATTGTGTGTATGTGGATGTTATTAAGTATAGTCATGTATATACACATATTTTGATCCATACAGTCATTTATGTTTCCCTCCTTTGAAGTATCGATATAAATAACTAAAAAAAATAAAAATAAAATAAATTATGATATGCTTCTGAAATTTTTTATTACTGGTTGTTATATTAGTTAGATATAATCTCTTTATGCTCATATACTTATGGTTTATGAGTCTCTCTAATATGACATTGATGCTTTGATTAATGAAGTTGTTGATGTAATTAGATCTGAGAAAGAACAGTTGACATGGGTTTAGGGGGAACATTTTTCCTTATAGTACATTGTTGGCATTATGATTCCTTGATTATGTTGCTAAAGAAAAACATGTTTCTGAAGTTGTTGACATACTTTTTGATGAGGCTCATGATGCTATTGTCCGACGTTGAAGTACAGATCCCATACGGTATATAGTACTAAAGACTATCCTGGTATTGCTACCTCACAATTGAGGTATTTGGTCTTGGTTTCATATTTTTCATTTGACGTAAAGGTCATAGACCTATGATGTAATAATTGTAACACTTAATCATGCATGGACTATTGGGGTCATTTACGTATGTCATCCTAGGTTGGGGATTTGATGTCATGTTGAGTCAAATATGTAACCCCACAGCATTGGGAGATTGGTCAATATGAGTTATTGGTAATATCAAGGTCATGTCTTGCTTCTTGATTCCTTAGAAAATTTAGCATGTGCTCAAGGGGAACATGGCCTGCTTTTAGTGATTAGTATTTAGCCGATCATATCTACAAAGCTTCATTTAGGATGGGTCAACTCTTTTCCCTTGATGTCAAAGGGTGATATTAGCTTGGTGTTTGAAGAAAACCTTCTTGGAGAACAACTTGGTATATCTACAGGTATCTACAGATGATTAGTAACCAAACACCAAAATGGTAGCTATTAATTCCAAAGGGGGAGCTTGTTGGCATTGTGACACGTGTTGTCCTTGATGGAAATCTACTTGATAAACATGTCAATATGATGGTAGTAGGATGAGTAAAAATGTGACAAAGAGATAAAGACAAAGGAATATTAGTTCAAACACAGAGGAATGATGAAGGTAAAGATTGAGGAAGTATACACAGGTTTTGTGAAGCAAAGTCATTTACATGCATGGGTATTGTTAAGAAAATTCGCGTACAGTTTTTGCACCATGGTATTCTAAATATCAGGGGTATTTACCATGGTATTGGCCCATATTAATGAGCATGACACTAGATATTTTATCTCGTCAAGGAATACCATCATCATACCTAAGAGTTTGACCCATTTTATTGCCTAAGCACTATGTTATATAAGGAGATGGAGATCAAAGTTCTAGGTGTTCACGTAATGGGCCATTGTTGAATTGTTTGATCTAAAATAAGGTTGAACAAGGAATATGGTGTGGGATTAGATCTTGTAGATCTGAAATTACTGCATCATTTTCTTATGGGTTGATTTGTGACAATAATGTCCTAACATATGTTTGTTATTGATTTGATAAAGGTTTGGGTTTGACTAAAGCTTTCTGATGCATCGAAGGAATAAGCCAATAATTATAGATCTATACACAAGTTTGTCTCAAAAAAGGTGCATACATATGCGAGTCTTGCTTTAGGTAGTCACGTGTCGATTCTACTGTATGGATAGATATGTACACAGGTATGCTTCGTGAAAGGCGTATACACACACATAAGTATTTTGTAAGGGTTGCATACATATGCTAGGGTTTCCAAAGTATGTGTGATTAGTCTTGTTATGATTGCTATTGTCTTTTGATGATGTCTTCTTCCTAATAATTTGTATGTGATAGTTATGGTGAAGTTGAATGACTTGTGGAATGATTTTTTGAATAGTAATGATGCTGCTATTTATATGTGCTTCAAATATATTTGAATGGTTATGTAAGTGATTTAGTGAGTATTTCAGTATGACAGTGATTCACTTTTAGGGTTCAGGATTTGAGATCTGTACGAAGGTATTCTTCATGGAAATAGCGTATATACATGGATATAGTTAAAGGTTGTTGCATATATATTTTTATATATTGTTAGTTAGGGTTTGCAGTGATAAAATCTGGTTTCTGTGATAAAAAATATGTGGATTGGTGAATGGATTTACAATGGTCTAACTACTTTGGTTGTTTCAGATTGATTTGGTTCTTAGTTAGTACAATGATTAAGTGATTTGTTATGATGATTAGTTTTAGTTTTATTATTTGGAATTGGGCTTAAATCATGGTAGTGGGTCTAGTATGAAAATTTCATGAAAGGTGGCCTACAGGTTGTAATGTTTTGATTAGGTGGATCCAGTTTGAAACATTCAAAAAAGTGATCCACAAGGAATTAAAAGTAAGGGGGTTTCAGATCCCTTCCAGTAGGTGTTGGAGAACAAGAGAATGTTGTAGCCTTCTACAGGTAGGTGCTTGTGTACGGGTATAAATTTTTGCCATCACAAGATTGTAAATAATCTTTTTTTTAAAGGAAGAAGACAAAGACGACAATAACGATGGTTGTTTTCCCACATTGGGTTTCCACCTAAAATCCCAGTGTTCATATGTGTTAAATATGAGTGATGATTTATTCTGTTCTTACTACACTTGATTATTGTTTAGTTAGTCCCTAATGAAGGACTAATACACTAGCCCAAGTTAAAATGATGAAGAATTAATTGAAAATATAGTTATATGTATATACTATCGTTGTCTGCATAATAGTAGCACACATACACATGTTTTGTTCATTAAAGTCTCATATAAATATGAGTAGAGAAATTGAGAAGGTAAAGTAAGTTTAAAATATTGATTCAGCCCCACACCCCCACCGCCCCTCCCCACTCAGTTGTTTCCTACAAAGGTTATAGGGGTGAAGTGAGGGAGAGGGTTATTTTAGATGGGGAGGTGGAAGAAAATACATAGAGAGCCATGGTGGAGGGAATTTATCATTAGAGAGAATTTGAGGGACGATCCTAGGGCACTAGAATCACTTGAAAACCTACAGAACTTGGGCACTATTCTTGGAGTTTTGGGCATAAGGGCTAGAAACCTTGATTCTCAAAGTATTCTAGGTCTAGGAGCTAGAATGGATCATCCCAAATAGGTAGGGAGAAATTGGAAAGTTTGATAATGAAGCACATGACTCAGATTTTCCATGGAGAAAACATCCAGAGATCAACATTATATGGTAAAACTATATATATATATATATATTATATATATATATATATATAGTATATATATATTATATATATTATAGTAAATTTCTAGATTTAAATGTGAAGGTAATTATCCATAGTTCTCTCATCATTCACCCATATATTTGGAATATTTCTTAGTAATTTCCCTTATTTAAATCTCTAATTATCAATCCCTATTCATTGCATTCATTGATTAGACAAGTCCAAAGGAAAAATAACTATTGCTTTGATATTTGTGTTCATGGAGGAGGAATTCCCTCTATGGAATGACTTCCCTAGATATAGGTTGTGGTGTAAGTCTTTGTCCTTGAGTTGACTTATTCACTCAACAATATTTGAGGGTAACCATATGGGGGTTCAATTCTCTCCTCCCACTACTAAATACTTAGTTACTTCTTTCATTGTGATTGTCTAAGAGAAATGTGAAGTATATGTGTAGCTACGTATGAGGGAATGGGGGGGTGATTAAGAGTTGATCTCAACCATAAGTGGTATATGCGTTTCCATGTTTCTCCTACATGAATTTGAATAGGGGGATGATGGCATCTCATAAGATATAAGGGTATTCATAAGCAGATGTAATATAGAGTGTGATAGAATGAGCAGGTTTCACATTGTGATAGAGGTAACGTTATTAGCCTTTCCTTTCATAGGTTAGTTGCTTATATGAGAATGAGATGAAGAATGGACCCTTGGATATGTAGTGAAGAATATTTTAGCTTATGAAAAAAATTATTGACACTCCTCAAGAAAATTGCATGTACTTTTGTTAATTTTATATAATTCTTTCAACTAACTACCTTCTAAATCTCATAGGTTATTTCTCAATAAATTCAACAAAAAAAGCTATCGAACTACCAAGATCTAAGAAGGGTTTAATGGCATGCCTTGAAATGATTATTTTCCTCCATATGTATCATAGGGTTTTTCTCCTTTCGATATGGTTTCAAAGAGAAGTTACAATTTCAATTCTATGGTTTCATTTTGAAATGGGGGATGGGGTTTCACACTTGTCATTAGGGTTTCAAATAGTGGTCAAGGATGAACATACTAGAATAGTAGAAGAGGTTTAGGGTAGCACACACAAATTCATTGTGAGGTAAAAATAATATAGTGAAAGGGAAAACACAAAATCATTGTAGAGTAAAATAAAGGCATTGTAGGGTAAAACAAATTTGTCACTTGCTCTATTTGTTTCTAACACAAACAAAAGCATTACAGGGTAAACCAATTCTAAAACGCTATATATGTTTCCAATGAAAAAACCCACTATTGAAAGGTGAAATAAATCTAGCACATGTTATATTTCCTTATAGAAAAAACACAAACATTACAAGGTAAATCAAATCTAACACTTGTTAGATTTTTTTTAGCACAAAAATAAGGACTGAAATGTAAAACAAATCTAGGAAATTCTAGATACGTTTCCAATGTAATCACAAACATTGTAGGTTAAAATAAACCTAACACTTGCTAGATTTGTTTATACTGAAAAAATGTATTCTAGGCTAAATTAAATCTAGTGCAGGCTAGATTTGTTTCTAGATGAAGCAAAGGCATTGTAGGCTAATGTTTGCTAGTGTGTGATAGATTTGTTTCTAGAAGAAACATAAGCATTGTAGGGTAATACATATCTAGTGCCCACTAGAATTTCTTCCAGCACAAAAATATAATTTTAGGGTAAACACAATCTAGTGTAAGGAAAAATAGAAGAGTATTATAGGGTAAAAGAAAAGTACAAACAAAAGCTTTGTATGGTAAAATAAATCTAGCGTACACTATATTTATTTCTAGAACAATGAAAGACAATGCAAGGAAAGAAACAAATATTGCATGTGCTACATTTGTTTATAGCACAAACAAATCCATTGCATGGTAAAATAAATATAGTGCATGCTAGATTTATTTCTAACACAAAAAAAAAACTGCAAAGTAAAAAAAATCTAGCAAGTGCTAAATTTCCTTTTGTCATAAAGATAGGCACTATGAGGTAAAACAAATTGGTTCACTATATATTTGTTTCTAGGAAATGCACAAGCATTGCATGGAAAAAACAAATTAATGCACCTTATCTTTCAATATACTAGAAACATAACAATTACAGGGTAAAATAAATCCAACACGCGCTAGATTTCTTTCTAGCACAAACACAAGCATTGTATGCTCAAACAGATATAGTGCATGCTAGATCTAGTTTTAGCATAAAAACAAGCATTATAGACTAAACCAAATCTAACACACGCAAGATTTGTTCGAATCACAATCACAAGAATTATAGGTTAAAACACACCCAACACATGATTGATTTTATTTTAGAAAAAACAAAAGTATTATAGGGTGAAAGATATCTAGCACATGCTAAATTTGTTTCTAGCACAAAGAAAGGCATTATAGGTTTGAACAAATTTAGTGCCCATTGATTTATTTTTCCATAAAAATGACCATTTTAGCATAAAACAAATCTAGTATAAGGTTAAAACTAAGAGCATTGTAGGGTACAACAATAGCACAAACATGATCTTTGTGGTGTAAATTAATCTAAGGAAGTCTAGATTTAATTCTGGAACAAACAAAAGCATTGCAGGGATAAAAATAAATCTAGTGCATGCTAGATTTATTTCTAGCCAAAAAAAAAAAAAAATGTGAGGTAAAACAATGTAGTGCACACTATATTTGTTTCCAACACAAACACTAATATTGGAAAGTAAAGAATATCCACATTTCATTATATTTCGTTCATAAACATAGGAATTTCAAAGTAAAAAAATAATTTACATATTATATTTTTTCCCATAAAAAACACAAGCTTTGCAAGGTAAAACAAAAATTGGTGCACTTAAGATTTGTTTTTAGCCAAAAAATAAGCATTACAAGGTAAAAGAAATCTAGTGTAGACTCGATTTGTTTGTAGAAAAATAATGAACATTACAAGTGAAAACAAATCTAGGATGCTTTGTTTTTCTTTAAACATAAACAGAGGCATTGTAGGGAAAATTAAATCTGGTGTTTACCAGATTTATTTCTAGCAGTAATACAAGCATTGAAATGTAACACAAATTTAGTGTGTGCTAGATTTGTTTCTATCACAAATAAAAGCATTGTAGGGTAAAAAAATATAATGTAAGGAAAGAAAACAAGAGAATTGAAGGTTAAAATCAAAGAATAAACACAAGCATTGAAGGGTAAAAAAAATCTAGCTCATGTTAGATTTGCTTCTAGAACAAACAATAAAATTGCAACGTAGAGAAAATCTATCACACACTATATTTGTTTTGAGCACATACACCAACACTGTAATGTAAAACAAATCTAACATACAATATATTTCCTTCTAGCATAAACATAATAATTGTAAGGTAAAACAAATATAGTATGCACTAGATTTGTTTCTAACAAAAACAAAACATTATAAGGTAAAACAAATCTAGCGTGCCCTAGATTTCCTTGGAGTAGAAACACAAGCATTGTAGGGTAAAACAAATCCAGCATATGCTAGATTTTTTTTCTGGCATAAGCACATGAATTGGAAGGTAAAATAGATCTAGCATGTGTTAGAATTAATTTTAGCACAAAAACAAGGATTTTAACATAAAACAATTGTGACACATTGTAGAATTGTTTGTAGCACATTCACAAGTATTGTGGGTTAAAAAATGCCTATTGCACACTAGATTTATTTTTTTAGCACAAACAAAATCATTGTAAGGTGAAATAATTTGAGCATTCTATAGATTTGTTTCTAGCACAAATAGAAACATTACAGGGTCAAACAAATCTAGCACCCTCTAGATTTGATTCTAGCGTAAATACAACCATTGTAGGGTAAAAGAAATCTAGTGTAAGAAATACAAAGGAGCATTGCAGGGTAAAAAAAAAGTATCTATTGGAGAAGAAAGTTCAAGAAATAAATAGCCAATATTTTCTTTAAATGGCATGGAATTTTCAAAATTAATTTCCACTTTGCTTCAAATGGTTTGGCATTTTGAAAATAAACAAATGTTTATTAAAGAGGGTTTAGCTATCATTTTCTTTTAGTAAATTGGCATATAGTTTGAAATACCTTATTCTTATCCATAAGTGTGAAATGATATGTTCTAAAAGATTATTTTGTATTTTATTCCAACTCGTGATTTCTTTTAATCCATTTGAAATTATCATACCTTTATATGCAAATTTTTCAAATTATTAGAACTATGGTGTGAATGACATTCCAAAGAAAGTGGTAAGGAAAAAAAGAATGCGAATATGACACAACATAATTCTCTTGAAGCTAGTATGCCATTTTTAAATCTAGTTTATACTCATTTACAAATAGTTAGACAATATTCTATTATGCAATTTCAAACTAAATGAACTTCAATATGTCATTATGTGGGTATTAAACTTGCATCACACATGTGCTTCTTTGGTGTTGTGCATTTAAATACAAATAATATAACATAAGGTTGTTTCTTAACATTTGGTATTTCATGTTTTCTAGATTTTTTTTAATAAATAGTGGAAATGAATTTACCTGAGATTCCAAGTAATGGAATGAAGAGAAAATGAAAAACAAGTGATGCACACACAATTCCTCCTTCAATGGGTATGGTGGTTCTATATGTTATTCATATTCCATAGGAAATGTTTAAATTATTTGCTATAATCAAATTTTAATTGAACACTATATGACAATGTTTGAATTTAGAATTTCATTTTGATATATGTTAATATTTTTTTATTACTGTTTGCAGAATCTCTTGTCCAAAAAACAAGAAAAATGCTACAACTTCCATCTAAGAAACATATAAGTATTTATCCTCATATTCTAGTGTCAACTACACCTTCTATTTGTAATTTTAAAATTATTATAAAATACAATACATAAAATAGATATGAGTTTGTGCAAGATTGGTATGTTCAGATAGAAATGCCTATAAATAGGCTTCCTCACATGTATCTATTTGGATGCATAGGTGGAAATGAACTAGAGCAATTAGGAATAATTGTTAATTTTTATGCTCATATTGATAATGCCATTGGCTTCCAATTGGAGGTAATTCAATAAAATGAAGTAAAATTAGTTTATTGTCAAGTGGAGTATACAAAATTTAAACCACGTTTAAATAAAACATCAATTAATGATTGACTAGATACAATACATAATTAATTCTTATGTCAGATACTTATGAAAGTTTTACTAAATTTTTTATAAGTAGTTGGGAATATATTTTATATGGTATCACAAAAGTTTTAAAATAAAATTGTGTAAGATGTAAGAAAACATCATCTATAGTTCTTTGTTTTCAAAAAATAAGTAAAAGGTTATATAAAATACTGAATGATAATATCGATTCTCAATTACGTAGATTGAGAAGTATATTTAAATGATTTGGAAGAGAGCACGTAGAGATTTCTTTTAAACCTCTTGGAAAAATTTCAAAAGTCCGAGAAAGTTGAATGTGAGACAATGAAACTTGCAAATTAGTATGATGAAATTCATCTCTGAAGCACCAAAATTGTTTAAATTATGGTCACAGGATGAGTCATTTGTTAAAGTATCAGGAAAATCATTCCTATATAAATTTCACGCATCATTGATTGATGCACTTCCAATTCCACTCAATATCAGTGAGTTTGATCCCCTACTTAACCTTCTCAAGGTTGTAAATGAAACAAATTTAGATGTTGAAAACATCAACTTCAAAATAGTTTACAGTAAGCACATTGCTGATGTAGTGATTTAAATTTGTTGCCATCTCAACTCTACAAATAAGGTATTTTATAAAATTCCATTTATTGATTATGTGTTCTCTATAAGGAATTTTTAAGTTCTAGTGTCAAATTAGATAAAAAGACAACTACATATTCTAAGAGAGTGTTAGGATATTCTGACACATACGAAATAGTTAAGTATAACTTGGTCTAGTGTATAGTTAGGTAAAATGTGTTTCTTTACTATGTAATTTTTGTAATTTACAATTTGACGTTCATGATATGTTTTAGACATGAAGTGATTCGACGGTTCATTCTCTCCTCAGTATTACCAACACTTGATCTGTGGCTTAACACCCAATTGTTCCATGATCTCTATTTAAAGAGCATGGAGGGTCATTTGTAAGGCGATCATTCATGAGAGAATATTATGTAAATTTTCTTTGTTTCACATTAATAAATTGCTTGAAGTGGTCACGTTGGTTTAGGCTGTGGACTGTTTCACTCTTTGAGAGTTTTAACCACATCAATCATATTGGTGTATTGATCTGTGATCTATTTGTGAGAGGTGTCCCTTAATGTTCTATCCGAGGATCACGTAAATACATACATGGTATCAGAGCTATTCAAGGGTTGCATCTGTTGGTGATCCAAATCCGAAGTTGGTACAACTTCATCTCACTATCATTTCCTAGATCTACTGTTTTTTACCTATTTCGGGAAAACAACACTACTCTGTTATGTTAGGAGCATCTATTCCATTGAGTAACCCCTTTTGCTTCATGCAAAAAGGATTCTAGTAGCCCTGACTATGTCATTTTTAGGAACTGGAGGTATACAGTCTTTATTTGCAGTTACAATTATTTATCTCTTTATTTATTTCAATTTATAGTCCTCTATACTTTTTTTTATATTGAGGAAAATATTTAGTTTCTGACCAAATCTAACTTTAATTCGTAAGTCTTAGATTTCTCTTGCATGTTTGTTTTGGGGTTGTGTGGTTTTTTTGTTTTGTAGGCCAAAATAGGTTTTTCAAGTGAGCACGCACTGCAAAAGCTTTAGTGAGCAATAAAAAAAAAAAAAAACCTTCCCTCCTTTCCAAAATTAATAAGCTTTTTTAAACTAGCTCACTTGGTCCAAAGTTACTTTATGAGAATAGAGGTCTCGGGTTCAAGTCTTTCTTTTTGTTGAGTTACTTTTTCAAAAAGCACATGTAAATTATGTTTTAAAGTTACTTTATGTAAAATTGTTCTCACTCGTTATAAAAAGTGAGTCATTTATAATTCTGAAGTCACTTTATATTTATTTAAGTTACAATTTAGTGGGTAGTTCATAAAGTACCATTGTAAAAGTGACTTTCAATTATTTATAAATGTGGGTCACATAAAGTAATCTTTTTTTTAAAAGTGAGCTAATTAGATTAAGTTTGGAAAGGGGGGCGGGGGATTTTTTTTTTTAAATATAACATTATCATTCACTTCCCAACATTCATGTAGTTCATTGGCATCTTCATCAACTTTTTTTCTCTTGTAAGATGTTAAGGTTAAGAAAGAAGATGGTAGCCTTATCTATTCCATTCTTACTAAAGTTAAGATCAACCTACTTTGTGTTTGTTTCCACCTTCCATTCTTCTAGAGAAGCATTTATTTCTCATGGACAAGCCTGCAAGTCCCCCTCTTTTGATGCCTTTTGTGATTCTTTAATACGAGAACAAGACAAACTCTTACATCTTGCTCTTCATAATACTGGAACTTCTAAGAAAGCCTTAGCATCCAATTAGCAACCAAATTCAAAGAATCCTAACAAGAAGCATCCTAAAAAGAATGGTCATAAACCAAACAAAGTGTCCTAAGCAATTTTAGTCTCAAAATGCAAATAAATTCAACAAAATGATAAGAAAAATAGAAACAAAGGGAAGAAAACAGATAGACATTGCAACTTTTGTAATTGTGATGGCCACTTAGAATCAAAATGCTTTAAGAAGCAATGAAGAAGCATAACATTCATTTGGAGCACTCTTGAACTTCAACTTCATCATTAGGAATAACACTTTTTTCATGTGGTTGGCAAGTATCTCGGTATGGCTATGCACTTAATGTATCTTCTTCTTGTCATTCTCATGAGTGGCTCATTGATTCTGGAGCTTCTTATCACATGGCCAAAAAACAAAGCCATGTTTTCTTCTTTAAATGGTTGTAACACCGAAAATATATATGTTGGTGATGACATATCTCTTAGTGTTGTAGGGACTGGAACTATTCATCTAGACAATGGTCAATTTAATGATGTATTATGTGTTCCTACCTTATCTTGCAACCTTCTATTTGTATATTAGGTAACTCATTCAGGTGAAGGTAAAATCATTGAATTTTCACCTCATGATGTTGTAATTAAGGACCTAAGAGATAATAGATAGATTTTAGATATTGGAATTGCTGATGATTGTACAAGGCTTTATAGGTTTAAGAACTTTGGGTCATCAACTCTTCCCTTGATATATGATTCTCATAATGATGAAGTGAGCAAAATTTGGCATGAGCGATTTGGTCACTTAAACTATCGCTCCCTTCAAAATCTATGTAAGAATATGGTGACAAGTCTTCCTATGGTATCTTGCGAGATGGTTTTTTTTGGTGTGTACTTGGAATCATATGATTAGGAGTAGTTTTAAAAATGTGCCTTTGGCATGCCTCAACCCCTTTATAGCTTGTGCATAGTGATTTATGTGGTCCACTTCCAGTTGTTTCATTCTCTAGCTACAAGTATTTCTTAACTTTCATTGATAATTTTTGCAGACGCACTTGGGGATACTTATTAAAACTCAAGCGTGAAGTCTTTAACATGTTCTTGGCCTTTAAGGTCATTGTTGAGAAACAATCTAGACATCAAATTTTTAAGCTAAGATCTAATAATGGTGGAGAATATGTTAACAACAAATTCCTCAAATGTTGCACTGAGTATGGAATTCAATTGCAACATATTGTTCCATATATCGCATAACAAAATGGTGTAGTTGAAAGGAAGAATCACACCTTAAAAGAAATGGCTAATTGTATGCTTCAATCTAAAGGACTTAGACTTAAATTTTGGGCAGAAGCAATTGAATGTGCAAATTAAATAGTAAATCACACTCCTGCTAAGGTTTTAAATAATGTCACTCCAAAAGAAGCATGGAGCTCAATTAAACTAGATGCAAGTCACTTTTGTGTTTTTGGAAGTGAAGCATGGGCCCATATTCTAGATGAGAAACATAAATCCTTAGAAACTAAGAACGAAAAATGTATTTTTGTTGGATATTCTGAAGGTGTCAAAGGATATAAACTTCTTGAACCTAAATAAAATAATGTTATCATTTGAAGAGATGTAAAGTTTGCTGAAAATATATTGGCCTACGAGCCTACATCAACGGATGTTTCACCTCTCTCAATCCCTTCTACTTGTGAAAATATTTCTTCTTCATATGATGAAAGTGAGGATGACAATCCTCCTCCACCTTCTTGGGATCCTCCTTTAGCTCCTCAGCTTCCAAAATGGGTCCATGCTACTTAGGATGAAGCAATGTGCTCTTGCAGGTGATCCAACAAATTAGCGTCATAGACATTCTCAATTTGATAGAGCCTCTTCTTTACTAGGTGAAGCTTGAGTGAATAATGATCTTGACACCTTTACAGAAGCTTCAGGCCATCCCTATTTGGATGCAACTATGAATGAATAACATCATTCACTCTTGGAAAATGATACATGGGACCTTGTTCCTCTTCCAAAGGGATGAAAAATTATTAGATGAAAATGGGTTTACAGAGCCAAGTTTGGACTAGATGGAAAAGTTGATAAACATAAATCTCATCTTGTTGCTAAGGGTTTTTCACAAGTTGAAGGCATTTACTATACTAAAACCTTTTGCCCTGTTGCAAAAATGATCTCTATCCACCTTTTTATTTCCCTTGCTGCCACCTTCAAATGGGATGTCCATCAGATGGATGTTAAATCTGCCTTCTTGCATGGGGACTTTCATGAAGAAATCTATATGGGAAAGCCTCCTTGATTTATACAAATAGACTCCAACCTTGTATTTTGGCTTAAGAAATCTGTTTATGGTGGCTTGGTATTCCAAAATGGATAGATTTCTTTTAGATACTAGCTTTTTTAGGTGTCATTCTAATAATACTGCCTACACAAAGAAAGTGGGTAAGTCTCTTATCTTTTTTGTTCTTTATATTGATGATCTTATCCTTATTGGTAGTGATCCCAACCTTATAAACCTTGTGAAGTCTAGCTTTAAAATGCAGTTTGAAATGACAAACTTAAGACACTTGCATTATTTTCTCAGTCTTTAATTCTTGTAATCCAAAGAAGGTATTTCCTTTCCTATTCCAAGTATGCCTATGATATTCTACACCACTTTCACATGGAAGATTGTAAGGAAACCCCTTCTCCCTTTCAGTGTGGAAAAAAACTTTCAGTCACTTTTACTTCCCCTGAAGTTGATGCTACCTTATACCATCAGCTTGTTGGAGAAATTTTGTATCTAACCCATATCATCCTGACCTTTCCTTTGTTGTTGGCCTTATTGATCGGTTTATGCAAAACTCACATGAAAGTCATTGGAAGGTAGCTAAAATAATACTTCATTATGTTTGAGGTATGGTTTAGTTTTGGATTCATTATAGTGTAGAAGCATCTCCTCTATTGGTTGGTTTCATTGATTTCAATTGGTTGGTGACCGTGATGATCGGAAGTCTATTGCAGGCTATATCTTCACTCTTGGTTCTGGACCTATTACATGGTATTGTAAGAAACAAAGTTCCATTTCTCTTTATTCAGTAGAAGCAGAGTATCGTGGCATCATAGAAGCTAGTAAGGAAGCCTTGTGGCTTTGTTAGATCTAGTTAGAGTTTGGTTTTCAGCAGCAGCATCCAACGACACTTTGGTATGAAAATCAAAGTTCCATTCAACTATGCAAAGATCTATTCCAACATCAGTGCAACAAACACATTGAACTACACATGCACTTCATCAGAAATCTCATTCATGACCATGTTCTTCAAGTGAAATATTGTTCAACCGATGACCAAATTGTTGACATCTTTACAAAGGTTCTCACAGAGGTGAAGTTAACTAAACTTCCATTTATGTTTGGAGTTCAGGAAGTTGTCACTAAGGGGGAATAGGCTCTAATGCCTCATTCCTTCGCCTATTGTGTCATCTTTATACATCCTTCAATCCTATCCCAAGTTGTACTTAAGAAGGGATGTTAGGATATTCTGACACATAGGAAATAGTTAAGTGTAACTTGGTCTAGTGCATAGATAGGTAAAGTGTGTTTCTTTAATATGTACATTTTGTAACTTAGAATCTGACGGTCATGATATGTTCTAGATATGAAGTGATGTGACGATTCATTCTCTCTTGAGTATTAGCGACACATTATGTTTGGCTTAACACCTGATTGGTCCATGATCTCTATTTAACGAGCACGGAGGGTCATTTTTAAGGTTACCATTCATGAGAGAATCTTCTGTAATTTTATTTCTTTCACATTAATAAATTTCTTAAAGTGGCTGCATTGGCTTAGCCCATGGGTTGTTTCCCTCTTTGAGGTTTTTAACCACGTCAAGAATACTAGTGTATTTATCTATGATATATTTGTGAGAAGTGTGATTTGGTGTTCTATCTGAGGAACTTACCCTGTAAATTCCTACAGAGACTTGAAGACAGTGTATGGAATTTTAATTATTTTTTCACCTCTCAAATTATTATCATATTTCTCTTTATTTTAGATAAATGATTAAACATCATGAATTTTCAAGTTCATAATTGAAGTAACCTATAATCATGTTTACAATTAATTTGTGTTCCTTTATATTTCCTTATTTTACTTCAAAATATAATCAGAATTTCATATTTATATTGAATCCTTACCAATTTAAATTTTTTATTATTTTTAGGCCAATGATGAAATGTCGTCTTTCTTCTTTGACTATTCAAGTTCAAATTTTTCTCTTAAAAAAATTCTCTTATATCTTGATGGAGTCCCTTGGGACAAATGGAACATTGTTTTTAGATTTTACAAACTAGGCACATTGAAATTTTCTCCAAGCCAACATCAATTAGAACACAAATAGTCTACACAATTTGAAAATTGCTTCTCTCTAACCCCTTCAAAGTGTAGTTACATAAGAAATTGTTTTAGTAGTATATTATCCATAACATGGAACTGCTTAACTGTCTATTCCAACTAATCATCCAATAAATTTCATGAAATTAGATTATTATTGTAATAAATAGAAAATGATAAAATAATATTGGAAGAAATGGTTACATATTGTAAATTTCATGACACAAAATTGAGTGATATGTATCTTAATATGTCCAATATTCTTGAGCATTATGAAATTAATGATGTTTCTTTTTCCAACTCCTATATAATTATGGAAGGCTATATTTATGTAAAAGGATTAAAAAATAAAAATAAATAAAGTCCATTTCTCTGCAATCATATGGAATGCTAGATAGGATAATACATGGATCAACAAGCGCTCAACACATTGAGAAAAAATTAAAATTTGGTAGTCAGTTTTGAGGGCCTAGCCTTTTGTCAATAGTTTTTCACTCTTTTCCTTATCATTTGGAACTAATGTTATTCAGTAACTTTATCTTCATTGATAACTTATCTTTGAAATAAGAATAATTACACACACCTTTCGGATTTTATTCATGATTACAGTGGATTATATGAATGCATGCATGTTGGTACTCTCTTCTCATTCTCATGGTATTCTTTGCTTGTTATGTTCTAACACTTACTTGATTTTCAAGCTAATATTTGCTCCCATCCATTCACCCCCGCATTTCTCTCTTCCAAATGGAAATTTCTCAATTTTTTCCAACCACATATGTGACATGCAAACATAAAATGACTTGCCTCTTTGCGAAAGTGCAATGCACAATCCTAGTATGAAATCTTGATCTCCTTGCTCATTGTGCTTGTTACACGTTCTCAAAATAGCCTTAAATTGTGAATTGTGCACTTCCAATCAGTAACATACAACCCATTAATCATTCCTGATGTGACCTATGCTCACAATAGAAACCTCTCTACTAGTAATTGCGTATTTTGTAGCTCCAAGGTATAAAACCCTAACCTTGTCTCTTGTTGATCTGACATGCATTTAATCTAAGCCTCTCTTAGTTTCCATTACACAAAGTGCAGTTCCAGTGGCTAGGAAGGTCACTCTGCCTCAAGATTGGATGCTTGTGCCTAGAAAAAGTGTGATATTCCCTCAGGGTGACCAGCTTTTGCATTGTTAAACTTGATAGAATAGGTGAATTTGTGGAACTAATTTTGTTTTACAATGAGGGAATTTCCACTTCCAAGTGGTGCAAATCCATAGCTTATTGGTATTTCATATTTCATTGGTATTATGCCTCTATTCACATGCCAATGATGAATAAGGGAGGCTTTTGAAAGCAGTATCGATGGTGTCATGTATAGATCTAGACCAAAATTACCTATTATGTTAGATACAAAGTGCTTCATTAGCAATTCCACCACTGTAACATGGAAAATCATATACAAATATTTTATCAAGAAGGAGCTCCTATAAGACTTGGAGAAAAGAGAGGTATACATCAATATCAAGAGGTTGAGATTCCATAAAATTTCTAGCATATATTTAATTTTAACATGTGTAGAAGTGACAGGATGGATATTATAAGATCTAGACTCCAAGAATATTATTCTTAGTAGTACAATTTGATAAGATCACATTGCATATTAGCCCCATGATCTCCACTCTTATTAAAAGTTACTAATTCTAGAGGAATAAATGCATTCAAATTTCTATGTAGCATGGTCCCATTTAAGTACAATGGATGTTCTTAAGATGTGGTGGAAAGAACCAAGAAAAATTTGCCAAAAGCATGAGGGAATCTATAGGACAAAGTCACTAAGGAATGTCTATCAATACCTCATGCTTATGTTTTGTGTTGGCATTATGATACAAGTGTTGTCCTTGATAGCAACTCACTCATATGAAAGATCACAATGCAACATGTCAACAACAAAGAATTACAGATCACACTACAGAGAATGAAGAAAGAGAGGTATATGCAGGTTCACCTTGACCAAGCTGCGTATACACCCAGGTTCACTGAACACAAGTAGCGTAAATGTACACACACACTTTCACAGAAGGAAAATCACATATATGTTGGAAAACTAAGTTTTTGGTCCGACGTATTTGGTCCAAGGTATTTTGATCCATGGTATTGGTCCAAGGTATTGGTCCAAGGTATTTGGTATGAGGTATTAACCCTAGGTATTTGGTCCAAGGTATTGGTGCTAAATGGTTTTGATCCATGGTATTGAGAAAGGCCTAAAACTATATAAGGAGGAGAAGATCATTAGGCCAAGGTGTGCCAGTATCGAATATCTGATGAAGTGTGAGATCTAGTATGTAGGTTATCGGCTTATGGTTCTTTGCTTGATCTGAACCAAGGATGAAACTTAGCCATTGATGAGGGATGATATCTAATGATGGATCACAATCTTCAGGCTTGAAATGAATTATCATTATGTGGTTTGATCATGTATAGTCTCGATTTGAATACTGGCACATGTGTTATTTTGTAAATGTTAAGATCTGGGTATAACTGAAGTTTGGAACAGCTGCAAAATTATGAATTAATATTCACATATGTATACGCTGGTTGGATTTGATAAAAGTACATATACATGTTGGTTTGAAACATGGAAGTAGTGTATACCTTATGAAGTATGTTTCAGTTATTTTTGTTTGCTATTGCAGAGTTCTGGGTTCTGCTTTGAGTTCTGGTGACTGTATTCTAGTGATAGTGTTATGAATGATCAAATTTAGGTTATGAGTTTTGGTGATTGGTTGATATAGATGTACTTGATGATTGTATTGCAGTTATGATGTTGTTGATGGGTCCAGTATGAAAATTGAATGAAACGTGGCCTTCAGATTGTGGTGTTGTGTTCCAGGAGTATCCAGTTTGAAAATTCATGAAACGTGGTGCCTGGTAGAAGAGTGAAGTTTTATGTAGGCTAGAACCTACGTACTAATAAAAATATTGGCTAGTATAAGAGCTAGGGGGTTATAGCTCCCTTCCAGTAGTAGTTAGAGAATGAGAGAAGGTTGTAGCCTTCTACTGGTGGGTGCCTATGTACTGGTATGAGTCTGCACCAGTACAAGATTGTAAACAATTTTTCTTATTATTAAAAGAAGACAGAGATGATAGTAGCAGGTGGTTTTTACCAACATTGGGTTTCCACCTTATATCTTGGTGTTCATGTGGTTGCTTATGTGTGATGCTTTATTCTGCTTTTACTGCATTATCTAATAAATCTCTGATATGCTAGTTAAAGTTCAATACATGATAAATTGTCTAAATCAAAAGTTCTCTGCATATATGATGGTTGCGTTAAGTACAGTCATGTATACACACTACTTCACTTAGCTGAAGTAGCATATATAAATCTATTTGGGAAATTAAATTATTGATATAATAATACTAATTCACCCCCCTCTCAGTATTATTTTCAACAATTGGTATCAGAGCAGGACCTTCAGAAGAATCTTAATCGCTTGAAGGGAGATCCATCATCATGAGTAATCAAGAAAACATGGGATCCATCAAGCCACCAATATTTTATGGGAGCAACTTTTCTTATTGGAAAATAAGAACCACAGCCTATCTACAATCACTTCGAGTGGATGTCTAGGAAATTGCAGAAATAGGATATACATTTCCAACAACAATTCCTATAGATATAGCAGGTAAAAGGCAATATGTAACCAATGCCAGAGCTGTCAATACCTTATTGGGAAGTTTGTCACAATTAGAGTTTTTGAAAGTCATGCAGCTCAAATCAACCAAAGAAATATGGGACAAAATCATTCTGAGCTACGAAGAAGACTCTCAGAATTCAATATGAAACTCTTAAGATGCACAGTGATGAAAGTATAGCTAGTTACTTCTTACGTATATATGAGTTTGTTAATTGTATGAAGAATTCGGGTGAAGATATAAAAGAAGTTACCTTAGTTGAGAAAGTCTTGAGATCCTTGTCTGCTAAATTTGAATCAAAAGTGTTTGCCATAGAAGAAAAATAGGATCTGCAAACTATCACTATGACACAGCTTCATGAAATCTTAACTGCCTTTGAGATGAGAAAAGGAGGTCCATAAGATATGAGAGAAGCTGCATTTAAAGCTTCATCGAAAGGAAAGGAAGAACACAATTAATCAGGACATATTTCAGAAGAAGAAGATGAGGTAAACTTTGTCAAGAAGCTTCAACAAGGTTCCAAAAGATTTAGAGGTACGTTGCCCTTCAAATGCTTTGCCTGTGGCAGAGTCGGTCACTATGCTCCCAAATGTCCTCATAAAGGGAAATATGAAAAAGGGAAGGAATATGCAAAATGGAATAGAAAACAAGTTGTAGATAAAATAAGTTACTATACTCATGAAGATAGCGATGGTTTATCAAATAGTGATGAAGATGAAAATAGTAATGACTATAGACTTCTAATGGCTTATGACGATGATAAATTTTGGGATGATTTAGAAGAAGACGACCTTCATGAAGAAATTTCTTAACTCAAAATCTGTTTAGAAGAAAAGAATATAATTATAGATACCTTGACATACCAACTTGCTAAAAAAGAGAAACATAACGAAAAACTAGAATGGGAAATTGTGAGTATAAGAAAGGATCTCGAGAAAACAAAATCTCTCAATCTTAGATTTGCTAAAGGATAAGAAACCTTAAACGAAATTATCAAAGTGCAGCGTTGTCCTCTAATAAAGATAGGTCTTGGATATATTGAAGAAGAATCTCAATCAGATAATCCGTCAACCTCCACTAAAAGCTATCTTGATGCAGTAAAGACCAGTGAACAGTATGACAATTGTTAGCAAAGGCATAAAGCAGATCACCAGGTAAATCAGACTCAATTTATTCTAAGGATGAATAGAAGCCACAACCAATCTTATGTAAATAATACTCAATTTTCTCCAAAAATGAATATCAATAGAAACTACAATCACCAGGTCAATAGATTCGATAGTCGCAAGAACTTCTTTAATGGGCAATGTTTTTCATGTCATAATTTTGGACACAAAGTTGCTCAATGTGTTGTTTACAAAACCATCATGACTAGAGAAGAATGAAATCAAAGGAATGTAATAGGAGTCAAGAAAAGTTCCTATAATAACTTTTCTCTCCTTGGAAATGAAATAGAATGCTCAATTTGTAGAAACTTTGGTCATGAAGAATTTGAATGTAGGAGAAAATTTTGGTAATCATCTCAAAAGGAGTAAACTCCATTAAATCCCAAGATATGGAGAAGGAAGGAATCTCAAATAGAAAGATGTGGTATAGCCCTGTATGCAGAAGGACAAGAAAATCATTGGTACATCAACAATGGATGCTCAAAACACATGACAAGTGACAAAGAAAAACTTCACTCATATAATGCCTTAGAAAAGGAAAAGAATGCCTCATTTGGGAACGACACTCCTATCATAAAAAGGTAAAAATTTTATTTTCTTGAAAGAAAAGGTTAAAGCTGGAAAAGTTATGTATGTAGACAGTTTAAAGCATAACCTATTGAGTGTTAGTCAAATGTGTGATCAAGGAAATGAAGTGGTGTTTTGATCAAACAAATGTGTTGTTCGTGAACTTGATACAGGGGAGGCCGTGATCAAAGGTACAAGAACTCCAAAGAACTTATACATACTCAAGGGAGGACAACAACAGTGTTATTTAAGAAAAAATGATGAAAACTGGCTATGGCATAGAAGATTGGGACGTCTAAGATTTTCTCAAATAAGAAAAGCATTCAGATTCAAGGTTGTTCGTGATCTTGCGGATATCAGCATCCCTAAAAATACAATATGAAAACCATGTCAATTCGGTAAGCAAAGCAGAGCTCACTTCATTGGAAAAGAAGGATCAGCCAGTAAGCCTCTTGAACTTGTTCATACTAATTTATGTGGACCATCAAGGAAAAAGTCACCTCATGGAGAAGAAAACTTTATTTTGTTCATTGATGATTTTTCTAGAATGTGTTGGATAGTTCTGCTAAAGCATAAAGATGAAGCATTTGAAAAGTTCCAAGCCTTCAAAGCTTTGGTTGAAAATGAATCCGATCGAAAATCAAATGCCTCAGATCTGATCGAGGAGGGGAATTTACCTCGGATGAATTCTGTTAGGTCCCTATAATACTAGTGATGCCCCCATTAATATTGTAGTTGTATCCCTTATTAATATTGTTGTGCCTCTATTGTCCCCATATTGTTATTACTGTGCACCATAGAATCCCTCTATTGTTATTTTTGTGTCTTTATATTATTATTGTTAGGTTGGCTTGGTTATATTGTAACTCCTTAGACTCCTATATATAGAAGGGAGGTTTTGTCATTTGAATCATCCAAAAATTATTCATTTGTGTTATGTGAAAGAGGTTCACCCCTCAAAGAGGTTGAATTCTAAGGCATTCATCTATATTTTCTATGTTTTTGTGAGATGGTTTCATAACATTTGGTATCAGAGCTTTGGATTCTAGGGTTTCGCTATTCCAAATAGGTCATCATGGAATTTTCACTATAAATTTTTTTCTGCGATGCTTCAGAAGTGAAAACCAAAACCCATTTGAAACAAAATCACATTGAACCTCAAGTCCGAATTTTAGATCTTTTCACGCTATATTGGTGGAGCCATGATCTAAGGAAGTTGGTCTTTTTGCAGACTCCTGAATTACATTCCAAACAGGTGACCTGGGGAAAATCGTCATAACTTTCTCTCTGAGCATCGGATTAAAATTTTGTGAGAAGGTACAATAAGAGGATAGATTGTAGTTTCTTGTATATATTTTTCAGAGCCAAAGGTCGAAACAGTGACACGTGACACTTCATACAAGTTCTCTCTTCTCGAAAGGTCTATAATCAAGTCATCTTGGGAGATTGTGCATAACTCTTCCTTGGAGAATCCAATTTGGATCAGACTAGTGGCATTGGAAAGAGGGTACATAGGGATAATACAGGTCACAATTTCATAACTAGATGATATGAAATTACAGAGATACATCAGATTCAATATCAAGCTCCTACAAAGTGAAAAAAAGGCATGTAGTTTTTTTTTAATTTTTGCATAAGCTTTGTCTGAAAAATTAGTTTGAAGGAATTCAAAGGGCATAGTAAAGCATTATTATAAACAATTGATGCCCTAAGGAAAGAAAATGCAAACACCTAGTAAGCAACCTGAAAGCTCTAGCATGACTATGAAGAATAGGAAGAAATGCAACATGATATATCAAAATTACGAGACCAAGTGCAACAAGTGTCACTTGGACAAAAAGTAATAGAATCTAAGATGGATGGTTTAAAGAAAGGTGTAGAAGCTAATATGGATTGTTTAAATAAAGGTGTAGAAGCTAATATGAATGGCATGGACACTAAGATGAATGGCATGGACGCTTAAATGGATGGAATGGATGATAAATGGAAGAATTGAAGATAAAGTTGAATAAGTTGCTATAATAAATGTTCACTAATGGTGAAAGGGTAGTAAAGGAAACTCATGATGAGAACAAAAGAAATGTTAATCATCATTCCATAGACTCTAATGTTGGATCGAAGACCCACAATATTCCAAAAATTGATACGAGGAAGTTTGATGGCAAGGATCCTACAACATGGATATTACAAATGGAGCAATTTTTCGATCTCAATAATGTGCAAAACACACAAAAGCTACGTATTGCAACTTTATATTTGGAACCAAATCAGTTTGTATGGTATCAATGACTTTGCTCTCATAAACAAATTATCACTTGGGTGATTTTTATGGAAGAATTGACAGCACATTATGAGGATACAAAAAGCAACACTTTTTTTAGCCAATTGATAAGTCTCAAACAAAAGGGTTCAATAATGGAGCACATTGAGGAGATCTAAAAATTCAACATAAGGGTAAAAAAATATTCCAGAGGAGCATAGGATTGATGTCTTCATAGGGAATTTAAAATATAATATCCAACATGATTTTTTCCTTTAGGAACCTGATTCATTAGAGAAGGCATCCAGGTTGGCAAGAAAAATGGAAAGCAAAATTATGGCAACCAAGAAGCATACCACTCAAAATGATAAAGATGTAAGTGTTGTTGCCCCTAGCCTTCCACAACCTATAAGGTTGACACCACAACAATTGGAAGAAAAAATAGCAAAAGGGCTTTGTTACAGTTGTGATAGCAAATACACTAAAGATCATAAGTGTGCTGAGAAGAAATTATTCTACATAGATTATGAAGAGGAACAAGAAAAGAAGTAAGAAATGTCAAAAGAAGAGGATATACTGCAAGAACAAAGCTTAGATAAAGAAGAAATTAATCTGACCATATCTTGTAATGCATTGGTTGGAATTACCACTCCTCAAACCATCAAGATAGAAGAACAAATCAAGAAGAAAAAGGTAATAGTGTTGATTGATTCAGGAAGTACCCACAATTTTATTCATTGTAAGGTAGCAAAAGAATTGAATTGCTTCCTATATCTAGCACTAGAGTGTCAAGTGATGGTTGCAAATGGAGGAATGATAAATTGCTCTGGAAAGTGCCATAATATCAAGCTATCCATGGGAGAATATGTATTGAAAATCCCAATGCTTTCCATTCCAAAGGGAGGTGTTGATGTTGTACTAGGAGTCCAATGGCTACAATCATTGGGTACAATAGCTTTTAACTTTCAAGGACTTTTCATGAAATTTTATGTGGAAGGAAAGGAAGTTGAGTTGAGGGGTATTGCAGGGAATCTGGGAAAGATAATAAGCTTTAACGGTATGACAAAGCTTCTAAAAAAGGAACAAAGAGGTGTAATTGCACAATTATGTTCGCTAGATGTTTCCACATCAAAATCATCTATTTCTCCAAATCTTCAAAAAGTCCTGGACAATCATCCCAAGGTATTTGAGACTCCCAAAGGTGTCCCGCCTATTCGTGATCATGATCATGCTATTCATTTGATTCCAAGAAGTGTTCCTCCAAACATCAGGCCATATAGATATCGCTATGCCCAAAAGAGTGAAATTGAACATATGATTGCAGAAATGCTGGAGGCTGGTATAATTCAACCTAGCCAAAGTTCTTTCTCTGCTACAGTGGTATTAGTGCACAAGAAGGACGGATCATGGCGCATGTGTCCGGATTATAGGGAGATCAACAAGCTCACTATTAAAGATAAGTTTCCCATTCCTGTCATTGATGAATTACTGGATGAATTGCATGGATCAATTACTTCACCAAGTTGGATCTTCGTTCAGGATATCATCAAATCAGAATGAAGACTGAAGATATTCTGAAAACAACATTTAGAACTCATGAGGGTCATTATGAATTTTTGGTCATGCCTTTTGGCCTTACCAATGCACCTTCAACATTTCAAGGTTTGATGAATTCAATTTTCAAACCATTCCTTAGAAAATTTGTGTTAGTATTTTTTGATGATATACTAATCTACAGCAAGTCTTGGAAGGATCATGTTGAACATGTTGACAGGGTGCTACAACTATTGGAGGAGAAACAATTATATGCAAAAAGATCCAAATGTTTCTTTGGAGTCCAGGAGGTGGAATATTTGGGTCATATTGTATCTCATGAAGGAGTTAAGGTAGACCCTAGCAAAATTAAAGCCATTAAGGAATGGAAAATTCCCACATCCATAAAGCATCTGCGAGGATTCTTGGGTTGACAGGGTATTATCGCAAGTTTGTTAAGAATTATGGGAGAATAGCAGCCCCTCTAACAACATTATTGAAGAAATATGCATTTTCATGGACTCCGGAAGCAACAAAGGCCTTTGAACATCTTAAAGAGGCAATGTGCCAAGCACCGGTCTTAGCTACACCGGACTTCACAAAAACCATTATTGTGGAATGTGATGCTTCAGGAAATGGAATTGGTGTTGTTCTAATGCAAGATGAAAGACCCATTGCTTTTGAAAGTCGTCCAATCAAGGGAAAGTTTTTACACAAAGCTATTTATGAGAAGGAAATGTTGGCAATACTCCATCCACTTAAGAAATGGCGACCCTACCTAATGGGAAGACACTTCAAGGTAAAAACGGATCATGATAGCCTTAAATACTTTTTAGAACAAAGATTATCCTCTGAAGAGCAACAAAAGTGGGTCACAAAGATGTTGGGTTATGACTTTGAAATCATCTACAAAAAAGGGAAGCAATGTGGTGGCAGATGCACTCTCAAGAAAGGATGAGGATGTGGAAGCATTGTTGTGCGCCATTTCTATTATCCAACCAAATTGGATAAACGAAGCAAGGGAGGAATGGAAGA
>APFE031036683.1:165141-200461 GCA_000404065.3 Pinus taeda | reverse complement strand
TTATGTAATGTAAAGGAGGTTGCCCCCTCGAAGAGGCTGAATTCTAAGTCGTTGATCTATCTTTTCTATCTTTTCTTGAGCTGGTTTCATAACACTACAACTGAAGAAAAATATGTGGTTGTTGCATCTTGCTACACACAACTACCTTGCATGATGCAAACTTTGAAAGACATTCAGATCACATGCACTCCACCCATCTCCATTCTATGTGACAATACAAGTTCCATCAGTATTTTAAAATATCCAGTCATGCACTCCAAGACTAAGCACATACCCATCAAATACCATTTTCTACGTGAACAAGCGCTTGAAGAAAAGGTCAAACTGGAGTATGTTCCCTCCAAAGAATAGGTTGATGATATATTCACTAAACCACTGCCCAGAGACATTTGAATATCTCAGACGAAATCTAGGAGTAGTTGTTGCATCATCCTACTGTTAAATCCAAATTTTTTAGAAAAAGGTTGTTATACACATGTTTCATGAAGTATAGTTGTGTACACATGTGGGTTTCTATAGGTAAAGGATCATATATGTGTTTCAGACAAGAAAAACAATGGGGTAGGATCTAATATGAGTGCTCTGACTGATATTGATAATTAATGTCTATATGTTTTGTTCATTAATTTCATTTGACTGACAAAGATGCCTTGATCATTGACTTGTTAACAATGCACGGGTAGCATAGGTTTAGGGGGAGCATTATCCTTCATGTACATTCAGCATTGTTGGCATTATGGTTGCTGAGTCCAGTTATGGCTTCAGATATTTATACCATTTGTTACTCAAGTCATGTAAAAGTCTAGGAAGTGATATGAGTCCTCTTGGACAAATGATGTAATTTGTATCCCCACTTTACTTGGGATGGATGATGTAATATTTCTTTTTTTTGTCATGTATAAACAATTGGTATAACCCCACTTGGTTAGATGGATGAATCAAATCTGGTATATCCCCACTCGGTTGGGAGATGGATGTATCTATGAATCATTGGTAATATGAAGGTCATCCTCACATAGTTGAGTTATAGAGTCATGCTATTCTTTTAGAAAATATTTTTTGCAGACTTTTCTTGTACTCAGGAAGAGCATGGATGGTTTTAGTGGATCTTAGCATGTACAAAAGGGAAGCTCAATTAGAGATTTCAGCATGTACTCAAGGGGAGCATGACCAACATAATATATGTCAAAGTGAGAAATTATCTTGGTCCACCCTTTGCCCTTGATGTTAAAGGGGGAGAGTGACTTGGTGTTGTTGTTTCCATCAAGTCCAAAGGGGGAGATTGTTGGCATTATGATATAGGTGTTTTCCTTGATGGAAACTCAATCAAATGAAAGATCACGGTGCAGGATGTCAACAACAAAGAATTACATATCAGACTACTGAGAATGAAGAAAGAGAGGTATACGCAGGTTCACCTTGACCAAGCTGTGTATACATGCAGGTTCACTGAACACAAGTAGCGTATACGTACACACACACTTTCAAAGAAGGAAAAGTGCGTATATGTTGGAAAACTAAGTTTTTGGTCTGAGGTATTTGGTCCAAGGTATTTTGATCCATGGTATTGGTCCAAGGTATTTGGTCCAAGGTATTGACCCTAGGTATTTGGTCCAAAGTATTAGTCCTAAGTGGTTTTGATCCATGGTATTGAGAAAACGCCTAAAACTATATAAGGAGGAGAAGATCATTAGGCCAAGGTGTGCCAGTATTGAATATTTGATGAAGTGTGAGATCTAGTATGCAGGTTATTATCTTATGGTGCTTTTCTTGATTTGAACCAAGGATGAACCTTAGCCGTTGATGAGGGATGGGATCTAATGAAAGATTGAGATCTTAAGGCTTGAAATGAATTATAATTATATGGTTTGATCATGTATAGTCTAGATCTGAATACTGACACATGTGTTATTATGTAAATGTTAAGATCTAGGTATAACTGAAGTCTGGAACAGCTGCAAAATTATGAATTAATATTTATAGATGAATACGTTGGTTGGCTTTCGTAAAAGCGCATATACATGCTGGTTCAACACATGGAAGTAGCATATACCTTATGAAGTATGTTTCAGTCATTACTATTTGTTGTTGTAGAGTTCTGGGTTCTACTTTGAGTTCTGGTGACTGTACTCTGGTGACAGTGTTATAATTCAGGTTATGAGCTTGAGTGATTGGTTGATGCAGACATACTTCATGATTGTATTGCAATTATGATGTTGTTGATGGGTCCAGTATGAAAATTGAAAGAAACATGGCCTTCAGATTGTGGTGTTTTGTTTCAGGAGTATCCAGTCTGAAAATTCATGAAAAATGGCCCCTCGTAGAAGAGTGGAGTTTTCTGAGGTTGGCACCTACGTACTACTAAACATAATGGCTAGTACAAGAGCTAGGGGGTTGTATCTCGCTTCTAGTAGTAGCTGGAGAATGAGAGAAGGTTGTAGCCTTTTGCAGGTGGGTGCCTGCGTATTGGTATGAGTCTACACCAGTACAAGATTGTAAACAGATTTTCTTATTATTAAAAGAAGGCAGAGACAACAACAGCAGGTAGTTTTTACCCACATTGGGTTTCCACCTTATATCTTGGTGTTCATGTGTGTTTCTTATGTGTGATGCTTTATTCTGCTTTTACTGCAACATCTAATAAATCTCTGATATACTGGTTAAAGTTCAATACATGATAAATTGTCTAAATCAAAAGTTCTCTGCATATACGCTAGTTTCTTTAAGTACATTTGCGTGTACATGCTAGTTCACTTAGTTGAAGTAGCGTATATAATTCTATTTGGGAAATTAAATTATTGATCTAATAATATTGATTCACCCCCCTCTCAGTATTATTTCCAACATTTTGTAAGTTGTGCGAGCATGAAGGTATAGATTTATTTGAAGAAGGATGGAATTATACACTTAACCTAGTTGTTTCAGAAGCAAATGCCTTTAATTGGTTATATCTACAAGCTAAACAACTTCATATGACTTTATCAAAGGCAAAAACAGTTTCACAAAGTGAAAAACATTATTTATATATGTATGCATACTTTCTTGATGGGATTTGTGTGTGAAATAATTTCCCAAGTCTAGAGAGAAAATGGACCAAACAACAGTCCTTTATCAACATCCATTGCAAACTACTGTCAAAAGTAAGCTCTAAGGGAGTTTATGACAAAATATGCCAACATCTCATTTTCGTGATTTATCATATCATCTTTGAAGCCAAGGAACTCTGCATAAACAAAGAAGTTGTTACCAATGTAGCAAATTGCTTTCATTCTTGTCAAGGCGCATATATTGGAGCCTTCATATCCTATAATCATCCACATATTATTCTGAAGTATGTGACCGATAATGTATTCATGAAAGAGATTGGTTACCAATTTTTCTTAGGATTATTGCAACAATTTTAGAATAAGAAGAAGACACCTTGGCCTATCTTCCCTCTGCATGTAGGGTCATATGAGCTGAAGAATATGAAGGCAATAGAAATAGAGATTGCAGAAATCAACAACCATAGATTCAATGAGATAAGATTCCATTGATATGAACCTAGAGGCGTATGAAAGTGACACTATGAAAAGTTACATTTCCTATGGCCATATGCTTTTAACTCTTGGGAATAGGAAGGGAATATTGAGATTTGGTATAATGCTTCAAAAGAAGTGAGACTAGCTGATGAGGTACATCCTTCTCATATAGCTTGTGTACAAGATATTAATTGAAAATGGACTTAGCAAGAAGTAGTCACTCAAGTTGATGGTTGGGCTAAATAGGAAGTTGATACATGATGCCAAAGAGAAGATGAGTAGGAAATTCAAAGATAATTGACATACAAATGGTGCAATTGAAGCAAAAAATAAAAGCAAGAAAGAAGAGGAGTGTAAATGGGAAGAAGAGCACAACTAAGAGGAAGAGTATAACAAGGAAGAAGAGAAAGCAAAGATGAAGTAGGGTGACATTAGAAGAGGAAAGAAGAATTTAAGAAGAGAAAAGAAGAGGAAACTTAGAAGAAGTAGCAAGATCAATATTTGAAGAAGTAAATGGAAGAAGAGCAACGATGGAAGCTATTAATAGAGGAAGAAAACATGAGAAGACAAGAGGAGTAGTTTGCAAGGAAGTTGGAGGAATATTTGCAAGCCTAGAATACAGATTAAGAACAAAAGGAGGATGACCAAGTGATATATATCGATTTTATTGTAGACAAACATAACATTCAGCTCGCAACTCCTCTAACTAGTGGACATATCCTATTAAGTAAAATGGGGATCCCTTCTCCACCTGATGATAAGGCCATGGATATTTCCAACTCAACTGTTGATGAGCTAAAGAACAAGACCATATGGGAAAAAAGAATGTACTTTCCAAATGACATATATCATCCTATTTCAATCAACACGGGAAAGGTGATTGTGTCAAACACTAGGAAAAACCATAATGTAGTTGCTTTTTATATTTATATTTGGAAATTGTTGAGAGGGGGATGAATTAATAATTTTAAACTTCAATTAGTGCTCAACTTAAATTTCTTATTATGCAACTAATGACTTATGTATATGATCAATTATTAATGGTTTCCTTTTGTATTACCAAATAGATATTTGCAGATGTACTTATTTAGAATTCAAGAGAATTCACATAATATTCAAGAAACAGAACATGGAGACACCAGATATAAGTGGAAATCATAAGGGAAAAAAACATGAATTTTTGGTTGAAATTGATGGGAAGGCAAGCTCATACTTCCCAATTATATTATATTTTTGTAGGATCCAACCTACAAGACATTTCAACCCCATGGAACTCAAACCCACAAAAATGTTTCTGTAGGCTACAACACATAGGAGGCTCCTACCTCAACAAGCTGCAACCTATTCTTTATCAAGCTACAACTTAAAAGGGGATTGCAATTTCCCAATCACAATACAAAGTCAAGTGTTTTGGTTACCTAATATTAATTTCTAGTCTCAAGCTTGATGTCCATCTTCTCTGTTTCTCTTCTTCAATTATGTTCCTCTTTTGTTGTTTCTCCTAAACCCTCTAATATGAACAGCTTAACACCAAAATTTCCTTTCCCCATTCAACAATGTATATTTTATAAGCATGGATTATTGGCTATTTGTATTCTCTACAAGAATACGAAATGAGACATTGTCTCTTGGTCTTCTAAAATTATTCACTACCTATCTCTTCATTTTCAAATCTAAAAAAACTGAGTTTTGTAACATAAACTAGAGTTGAAATGATATCGCTCAACATTAATGATTACAAGGGAGAAATCATATTCGAATTGACTACATTTTCCAAGCTTGTACCATACAGTTTTCTTGTTTAGTGAAAGAATATGTTTTCCAACTTGTGTCTTAATATATCATGTCTTCTTTTTCATCAATGACAACCAATCAATAATGTTCAACCATCACATTAAATATCATAGCCTTTTCACTTCACATCACTTTCATATTTTGGCACTTCAATCAATAATAGCCATCTTGCATTCAATACAAATAAACCTTAACACATTATCATCAACATGATCAATTGAAATCAATGCCAACATTACCAACATTCTCCCCCTTTGGTGTTGATAGAAACACAATAATTCCTTTTGCTTCCAAAAATATATAGCATTGTTACCTCCCCTCTTGACATCAATGGGAAGGCTCGAAAAATTCTTTTGTCTTGCAAACTCTTGAGGGGCTTCATTTACTATATTGACATGTAATCAACTAGGAAGCCAATGTTAGATAATGTAGCATTGTCAAGAGTTGTTCATAAAATTTCTCCATTGTATGCTCACCATTAAAGCACTAAATTCATAATGATAGCATGAATGTTAATGAATGTAGCATGTAGCTCTAGAATCTTTCGTATATACATATATGTATTGAATGTGCCCACAAAAATATGTTCCAATGCTCATTTGTATACAAATAGTGCCAATTCTCGTGTGCCAACATAAATATGGGCTTATATTTAATGGTGTGCCAAAAGTCACTATTGGCAACCACATTAATTATTGTGTTGCATTATTATCCGATTTAATGCTACACCTTTAACATGAAGGCCACATTATAGAATAAAAGGTGAACAATGCTAATCTATATAATATCTATATATATATATATATATAATATATTATATATATATATATATATTATATATATGATAATATAAGGCTTAGAATGATAATATACAGACTCCAATGATAATAAAAGGTTGCATGTACATATTCATGATAATGAATCTATGATAATGGATCACTCGTGATACCATCACACCTACGATAGAGTAGATATTTTTCATCCCCATTGTCCAATGATATATATTTATATATGTCTCCTTGTATGGCATAGTTTAACTATATATATCTATATCTATATCTATATACCTCATACATATGCCTCATTGTATGGAAATATCCAATGATAATATCAAGTAACTATATGTACCAGGCTCGAATACAAACATTTTAAATGATAATACCATACTCAATAATAATACGATTATTTATTTCTCTTCGCTTTCAAAAATATAACATTAATAACATCCAAATATTTGTGTTCATAGTAAGGGCATCGAAGGATTTAGAGAAATCCTAGTGATGTAATGAAATGTGGCAATGTAGTTTAATCATTCGCTAACTTTAATGACATGCTGGCCTTCTGATTGTAGAAGCCATTTCACAGTATTCTTTAATAACAATTTTTTTTTTTCAATCATAGAGAATAAATCCATACAATGATGTTTTATGTCAATGTTGTACTTTATTATATGATTATATTCAAAGCCTTTTCATATAGAACTTGCAAGTAATATGGTTCAGATGATGACCTCATGATACTTCACGATGAGGGCTACTAGTAACCGAACATACAAATGCATAAGGTTCACTCCTTTAGACTTGATGGTAATTCTTTTGCTTTCATATAATTGCAGAGGTCTCATGTTTTTTCTTAATTCATAGACAAAATGTCAGCTAAATACATGAGTTATCATAATGTATATTAATTCATTCCATGTACATATTTAGATTCATCTCACGCTGAAGAATTTTGAGAAAATTGTGATGACGCCAATATACAATGAGCTAGGCTCAACTTTCAACACAATTTGACTAGCTATGCAAACGTATAACAGGACTATATATATTAGGGAATTTTTATTTACAAGCTTATATACATGATATATACATATGTACATTTTTCTCATAAAAATTTTCATTAAAGAATGAACTTTTGAATGATGAACCTTATTGATCTTGCTTGCTCATGAAGAAGATGACTTGATCTCACAATTTGATAATGGACCTTTGTTCTTGTTTCTTTTTGACTACTTCAAATCATTGACACAATCATGTGCTTCTTATTCCTCTTCTTTCCTCCATCCTGCTCCTATAGTCTCCCCCTTAAATGGTGCACTCAATTTCATATTCTCTATAATGTTTTAGGTTCTCCTTTTGATGTCACATTAGTGAGAAGAATATGCAGGAACTATCCCTAATTTATTTATGAGATATTCAAATTGTTCTCTAGCAATAGGATTTTTAAATATATTTGTTATTTGTTCCTTTTTGGGTATGTACTCCATCTTCACTATTTTCTTAGCCACTTATTCTCTGAGAAAGTGGTAGTTGATAGGGATATGTTTAGTATTTGAATAAAGACCAATATTTTTTGAAATGCTTATTTCACTTGTATTGTCACACTGAATAGATATATATTCACTGAAATTTACCTTCATATGTTGTAGAGTTTGTTTCATCCCTGTAAAACTTATATTGCTTACATTATTTATATTATAATTTATATTTATATTTCAGTATTAGAACCAATTTTATCAAGGTTTAACTCATGAGTAATAGACTTCATAAAAAATTTATTACCTATTATATTTTATTATACAAAATTTTCATGACTTTATAGTTGCCAATAGAAAATTAAATCATGAATGGGAATACATTATTTTCATTATTTATATTTGTGTGTTAAAAACCAAGTTGGTTGAGGCCTACGTCATGAATAATAAATTAACATGCAAGAAATATCTTAGATATAAATTTATTTAATGATAATGACATTTGTAATGTCCAATATCTATTATTAATCTTTTCAACAAACAAAATTACTTGTGAATAAGAACATCAATAGAGTAATATAGATTTTTTTCTTCAAAATACAAGAGGAAAGAGGATAAACTAACTAAATTAGTTATTGCTATAACATCACTAGAGAACATGATAAATTTAACATGAAATCCTTTGGAATTAAAGGTTTCGACATAATCCAAAAATATTATTTTTCAATGAGTTGGCAACAACAAGAATTAGTTATAAATCGGTAAGAAACCTTGGCTTGTGGTGAATGGTTGCAACTCCCATTTAGGTTATCATTATAATTCCTTTTTTTTTTTTTTATCATGGATCTATGCTATGAATAAGGGGGTAATTATTCTTGAAGAAATGCATTATGAACTAGTATATCTCCATGTATTAATACCTGGTAACTTGTGAACAACAACATTCGATCACATGTTTATCAATATCTTTGTGAATAACCTTGAAGCGAGATGTGTCTTAAAAATGATGATCACCGACATCAATATCCTTTATGAGGATGATGTTGAGTTGTTAATGTTTTTTTTTAGTACACTTATTTGATGAATATGATTATGTCATTTTATTGAAATACAATGTGGAAGAAAACTAAGGTTCCCATTGTAGTGATAGTTAGTTTGAAAAGATAAGTAGAAGTGGTCATTATTGTTGGCATGAAAAGATTGAAAAATAATTACACGCAAGGAAAGATAAGTTAGCTTCATTATTTTGAAAACGAATGCATATAAATCTTCTGCATAAAAAGATAAGTACCATGTTATTTTCTTAAAGATAGAATAGAAATCTTCATAATAAGAATCCATGCTAATTTCTTGATAAATGTTGCACATGAATATTGTGTATAAACATAGTTACCTTTTTATAATTTTCTTGAAAAAGAATATGCATTTATTCTGCTATTTTTCATGAAAAAGAATCTACATTTATTTTCCTAATTTTCTTGAAAAATAAAGTGTTTTTTTGCTACTTTTCTTGAAAAAGAATACGTGTTTATAAAGATATCAATTATTGGCTTAATTTCTTACAAAAGCATAATATGTACTTTCATGCACAAAGATAATAGATATTGTGTTAGTTTTTTTTTTAAATAAATATGGGTATTTGTGGTGATTTTTATTTCGGAGAATATTGAGTTCTTGTGCGAACAAATATTATTAATTATTGATATTTTCTTTTAAAAATATTTCTCTCTTCTTGTAGAATTTCCCACTGTCATCAACAGATTATGCAATATACTAAAGCAAAAGACAAGATCTACTTCTACAACAAACTTGCGGAAGCTTAATTGAATATGAGAAAGATCAAATAGAACACATATAACTGAGAATGAGAAAGCAATCGCACATGAACATAGAAGAATACTCTGGGGAAAGCCTCAGCCTAAAACCCCTATCTCTGTATTATCATACAAGTGGAAATATGTTTAGATGACATAAAGCAGCAGCTCATAAGATATCCTACTCTCAGCACAATAGAACAATACAACTCACAGACTCAATAGGGACAAGATATGCCTTCCCTCGGCCCTCCAAGCCTCCTATTTCCTTACACATTTTTCGTTGGGGTCTAGTGTTGCCACCTGTGTGAATTGGCCTCATCACACACTCACCAAACCCAAAAGTAACTATACAATATCCAAGGAATGAATTCCTTTTGCATGCAATAGATATCCTTCATGGAATATTCCTACAACTGATAGTACACAGTCCCATCATCTGATGTCAATTGGGTGTCTGTCTGAACTGACATGCATGAGTTATTTATGAGAGAATATTCAGTTATAAGAAGTGCATCAGTTAAATGCATGCATGCATTAACTAACTGAACTCACAATTAGTTCAATAAACTGTTTGAACTAATATAACTGGACATAACTTAGTTAACTAAGCTAACTAATTACAACTCAAATTACAACTCATTTTTATCTCTTTAACTAAGGGATAAATTCCTCAATCAATGGGTTAATTGTTGCATGTCCTCACATAGACTTCATGTTTGATTTTCTCCAACTAATTAACTCAATATGAATTAATTAATTATTAATCAAATGACTGCTAAAAACAAATTCGAATTTTACTTCTCAATTTTAGTTCAGGGACTAACTAAAATAGGAAGGTATCCCAAAATCCTATTTATGGCAGTGTTAGTTTTAGCATTTCTATATTTAGAATTTCTTGTTGTTATTTTCAACACTCCCTCTCAACAAGAAGGGGATTATCAGTAACCCCAATCATGTCTCTATGGAACTCAAACTTGCATTTTGACAATGCCTTCATCAAGCATCCTATTCCTTGGTCGAAACATACAACAACAGCGTGATCCTCTTGACCACACAATCTCGAAGATGGTGATACCAAATATCAATGTGCTTAGACCTGTCATGAAAAATTGGATTCTCAGAGAGTTTGATGAAACTTTGATTATCATAGTAGATCATAGTTGGATCCATCATCTGACCAAACAATCCCACTAGAATCTTCTGCATCCAAATGGCCTCACATGCTGCCTGACTGGCAGCCATGTATTCATCTTCTGCTGAGCTAAGTGCAGCTGACCTCTGTTTCCTGCTGTACTAGGAAACTGCCACTGAACCAAGGTTGAAAATTCCTCCAGAAGTTCTCTTCTAGTCTGATGGACTCCCTGCCCAATCTGCATCTGCGAAGCCCTGAAGCTTCACTCCCTCTATCCATCTGCACCACAATCCATACTATGATGTGCCTCTGAGGTATCTCATCACATGCTTTGTTGCCTTCCAAAATAGCTCGGTAGGATGAACCATAGCTTGACTCAACTGGTTCACCGCAAAGCATAAGTCTAGTCATGCGTTCACTAGATACATAAGTGAACCCACAAGCTGTCGATAAAGAGTAGCAGCTACTACCTCACCTGAAGTAGCATCCTCCTTCCTCTAGTTCCCAGCTGGAGGGGTCTGCATGGGCTTGCACTTCTCCATATTGAACCACCTGAGTATCTCATTGACATACTTGCCTCAAGACACAAAAACTTCTCCATCCCTCTGCCACACTTCCATGCCTAGAAAGTAGTGCATAAGGCTCATGTCTTTCATTTTGAACTCTCTTGCAAGGTCCTCCTTGCAAGACTGGATCAGTTGATCATCACCTGTCAAAATCAGATCATCCACATAAATAACAATGATCAATGGCTTACCTTCTACCATGATGTGGTAAAGGTATGCATCTGCTTCACTCTTGGTGAAGCCCAACCTGGTGAAATAGATGTTGATCTTGGTGTACCAAGCACAAGGTGCTTGCTTCAGCCCATATAAAGACCTCTTGAGTCAACACATATGCGATTCACGATCGAAGGTTTCAAAACCTTCTGGTTGCTCAGTGTACACCTCTTCCTCAATCTTCACATTGAGGAACGTTGTCTTCACATCCATCTGATGGATCTTCCAACCTATCTGAGTTGATAGTGCCAACATCAATCTAATAGATGAGTACCTTGCTACAGGAGCAAAGGTCTCATCGTATTCAATCCCCTCGACCAGTGAGAAATCATGGGCAACAAACCTTGCCTTATGTTTCTCAACGCTGCCATCAACTACGTGCTTTACCTTGTAAAGCCATCTAGAACTCACCATTGACTTGTCCTGAGGTATTGGGACAACATCCCACACACTATTCTGAATGATAGAGTCAAACTCCTCTACCATTTCACCAACCCAAACTAGTTGCTGCACTGCCTCCTCAAATGAAGAAGGTTTGGACTCTACACACTCCCCAACCAGGGCCATGTAACTAGTGTACCGCTCGGGTGACCTCCTCTGTCTGCGTTGAGAATATGGTTGTCCCACATTCTCTCGCGCATCCAGCATCAACCTGTCAACTTCCCTTGAGCGTTCTTTCCCATCTTTGGAAGAATTAGCATGAGTGGATTTCTCCACTCTCAGATCCTCTGCATGCAGTTGCTTTGCATCAATCTGAGGCTCCTCCTCCTTAGGAACTGAAAGTTCCTCCTCTACATGCAACTTGAGCTCCCTCTCAAGTGATACTCGCATGGCTCTCTGCTCATCGAACTTTAGATCTCTGCATGCCACTATCCTCTGACTAGTAGGCAGGTACACCTGATAGTTGTGGGGTGTATCAGTGTACCCCATAAGTATTCCCAACTCAGTTGTTGGATCTAGCTTCTTCCACACATCTTTGGTCACACGGAAGTTAACTGATGATCTAAAGATTTGAAAGTGACTCACATCTAGTCGCTTCCTAGAAAAGGCCTCCATAGGTGTCTTCATTCTCAATATACGATGTGGGCTTCTGTTATACAAGTATATTGTTGTATTGCATGCCTCAACCCACAAATGCAATGGTAGGCTTTGGTCATGCAACATTTCTTGAGCTTCTCCCATAATCGATCTATTCTTCCTTTTGGCCACCTCATTCTATTATGGGTTATGGAGCGTCAACAACTCCCGTTTAATTCCTCCTGCAGCGCAGAAGTCCTTAAACTGTTGGGAGACATAGTCTACACCATTGTCACTATGCAAGGCTTTTATTTTCTTTCCATATTCTTTCTCTGCCAAGGCTTTAAACTCAGAAAGCCTCAAGAAGGTCTGATCCTTCTTTTGCATAAAGTAGATCCAACATCTACAAGAAAAATTATCAATAAAAATAACATAGTACCTTTGTTTAGCGGTGGAGGCTATAGAGAATGGTCCACAAACATCTATGTGAACTTGCTCCAAGATTGCTCTAGCTCTACTATCTCGATCTAGAAAGGAATATTTCACATACTTACTCAAGGTACAACCTTTGCACGTATTTTTCTGCTCCAGTTTTCCCTTGGGAAGTCTCGTAGAAATCTGCTACATGATCTTCAGGGCTCCATGGTGCAAGTGGCCCAATCTTCTATGCCATAGCTCGCGAACATATTGGCTCTGCACCATCTCAGCTTTGGAACTCAATGCAGCATAGTCATGTACCTCTAGCTTATGGAGATCCTTTACTTGAATCCTGATTCGCTTGGTCTATCCAGTGCCGATATGACTCAGGAATACCTTTCCTTTACTAAAGACTACATCATAGCCTTTATCTTCTAGCATAGGAATGGACACAAGATTCTTCTTTAGACTTGTTACATACTTTACATCAGTCAAGGCGAGAGGAGCTCCATGCTCCCTGTAAAACACAATCATGCCTTCACCGAAACACAGTACTTTCCATCATCGCCCACCTCGATCTGCATCTGGAGATACTTCTCCTCTAGGGTACCGAAAAGATTCTTGTCACTGGACATGTGGAAATAGGCTCCACTATCCAGGTACCAAACACATCCCACCATGGATGAAACCATGCATGCAATAAGAGAGAAATCCAACTCAAACTATGAGGTTAGTGCCTCACCATCAGATCCCTTCGAGGATCCCTTCTCGGATTTCTTTTGTGGACAATTCGTAGCATAATGGCCCACTTCATGACAATGAAAGCATCGCACTTTCGATTTGTCAAACTTCTTCCCACCATGGGAAGAACTAGATTTGGAATGGGATGCCTTCCCTTTCCCCTTCCTTGCCTTACTCTCTAAGGCTATATTTTCCTCATCGTCTTGCTTTGATGAGGATCCATCTCTGGTGCTTCTTCTTATCTCCTCCTGCATCAGATCTGACCAAAGTCATTCCCAATATGGTAGTTTTTCTCTTTCATTTACTGAGTCTTGGTAGCTATGCCATCTCTTAGGAAGATTGAGGAGCACAAGGTTCACCATGTCATCATTGACTGGCATGATCCCTACACTTCCAAGCTCATCCCTGCAAGTGGCGAGCTTGTTCTGATATGTAGAGATCATGTCTCCCTTTTCACACTTGATTTTCTGAAGCTTGTCTTTCAGCACCAACTTCCTTTGATTGTTGTTGTTCTGATATAGATCTTTCATTGTTTTCCACATCGAAAACGGTGTCTCTTTCCCATGGAGGCTCGAGACAATTTGGTCTCAAAGTCCTTCAAGGAGGATTCTCCTTGCTCTAGCCACACATGTCTTCCATTCTACCAATTCTGTAGCATTTGTTGCTGCTGACTTGGGGAATTTTTTATCAATGAAGTCCTTTAGACCATTTTCCTCTAATACTGCTTCCATGCAATCCTTCTAGGCTATATAATTCGAGCTACCATCAAGGGCATGCTCTAGCCTTAAACCATTAAACGCCATTGGTGAAATTGAGATGTGATAAGAACTCGATTTCTATAATTATGAACTTCAACCTTCAAACTTCTACCTTCTTTTTATATTGTTCTTTGCTTTTATCACCTTTGCTCTAATACCATGTAGAATTTCCCACTATAGATCAACAGATTATGCAATATACTAAAGTAAAACAAAAGATCTACTTCTACAACAAACTTGCGGAAGATTAATCAAATATGAGCAAGATCAAATAGAACACATATAACTGAGAATGAGAAAGAAATCACACATGAGCACAAAAGAATCTCTGGGGAAAGCCTCAGCCTAAAACCCCTATCTCTATATTATCATACAAGTGGAAATATGTTCAGATTACATAAAGCATCAGCTCAAAAGCTATCCTGCTCTCAGCACAATCGAACAATACAGTTCACAGACTGAATATACACAAGATATGCCTTCCCTCAGCCCTCCAAGCCTCTTATTTCCTTGCACAGTTTTACTTGGGGTCCAATGATACCACCTGTGTGAATTGGCCTCATCACACACTCACTTAACCCAAAAGTAGTTGCGTAATCTCCAAGGAATGAATTCCTTCTGTGTGCAAGAGATATACTCCATGGAATATTCATGCAATTGTTAGTACATTGTCCCATCATCTGTTCTCAACTGGGTCTCTGTTTGAACTGACATGCATGAGTTATTTATGAGAGAATATTCAATTATCTGAAGTGTAGCAGTTACATGCATGCATGCATTAACTAACTGAACTCACAATTAGTTCAACAAACTATTTGAACTAATCTAACTGGACTTAACTCAGTTACTAAGCTAACTAATTACAACACAAATTACAACTCATCCTTATCTCTTTAACTAAGTGATAAATTCCTCAATCAAAGGGATAATTGTTGCATGTCCTTAGATAGACTTCATGTTTGATTTTCTCCAACCAATTAACTCAAGATGAATTAATTAATTATTAATCAAACAGCTGCTAAGAACAAATTCAAATTTTACTTCTCAATTTTAGTTCAAAGACTAACTAAAATAGGAAGGTATCCCGAAATGCTATTTATGGCAGTGCTATTTTTAGCACTTCTATATTTAGCATTTCTTGTTGCTATTTTCAACACTTATTGTGCGAAGAAATAGTGTTAACCATCATGATTCTTTTAAAATATTACCTTATTCATGTGAGGAGAGGTTAAATGTAACTATTTCTTTTTGCAGGTGAAGTATGGATAAATGGGCATGCCTTGGTAGTATTCATGGAAAAGTTTAGGGGCTAATATTCGCCCAGTGGGCTAATTTTCCATGATTTTCCCACAAAAAATATTCGCCAATTTCCAATTTTTATAAAAGATGATTCGCCCAAATTTTAGAATATAAAATTATCTTACCTTAAAAATCAGCAACATTATATAGAGACTATAAATAAAATCATTATAAATTTGAAATTTTTTACAAATATATCAATAATCATTTTATAGTTTGCATATTAGGGATTACTGAGATTCGCCAATGTTTTTAAACTTCAAGGAAATTTTCCATCCTTAAAATTTTCCTTGGTAATTTTTATGCATTTCACTTTATGCAAGTGAGGTTTGGATTGTTAGACATGTTTCATAGCCATATACATGCATAAATCATAAACACGTTTTTGAAATTATTTGCTTGTAATTAATGCATGCTAGATACCAATAAAGAGGCATGGCTCAATACTCTTCATACATTTTATTTATGCATGTGCTAGAAATTTGTTTTTCACTTGAGGATATGTGCAAAATAAAAATATGAAAGACAATTTTAACATTATTATGCACGTGCAAGAAAGTGGAACATGAAAATACACTTAAACCATAACTAGTAGAGATGGATTGTTTGTGTTGATAAATTGATATTTTATATAAACATGATGTCAAAGCTTGCTGACGGTAGAAATTGCAGGAAAGAATTGTGACTTATAGGATGAACTAATAGTGTCTAATCCATCCCTTATGCAAAAAATTAAAGATGGATTATAATTAAAACTATGGCAAGAAATAAGGACATTATGCTTGATGATTGGTTCATACAAAGTGAAGGATCATCAAATACATGATAATTCACTACAGGAAATGACCAGGTCAAAAAGTCATAATGCTTGAGGAATTGTGAGGTAAAGTGTTCAAGAAACATGTTATCATGAATAATGTAACAACCTGTAGTTCATTATGCTTGAATTAAATATAGTATTTCTTTGTCAAATTTTAATAATGGACAAGGGATGGAATCCCTTCCTTTGATTGGGTGGCAGGTTGACTCCCTCATCAAATGTTTAATAAAATAAATGTTTGTTTGTTTTTCCTTCGGGGTTTCCATGATATATCACTTTCCATCCATGTTCTTTTCTATTCTACTATGTTAATGATGTCATTATCTTTCACGACATTGAAACTTATATCATTCAATGTGTTATTAATAGTTTTTATTAAATGAATGATGTTAAAGATTTAAAGTTGGTACTAAAAGCATTATGCCAACAAGATGCATTAATGTATACAATTTCCTCTCCATGGTTACTTCACTTAAGATATTATTTTAACATTTAATGATGAGATAAGTATGCGATAATTTATTAGTTGGATGGTATATGTTGGTAAAACTTGATGAAATTTTTTAATCCTGTATTTTGTACAAGGTATAGTGATGGATGTTACAAGTGGTATGAGAGGAAAGGTTGCATCACTGACACCTTTTGGGAATTTGTAAAAAGAAAAGAAGGTACGTCTCTAACAAAATTACATGACGATGTATGAAATATACTGCATTTAATATGAAATGTGTGATAGTGTTAAAGAATCACAGAGATAATGAATTCTTTGAGGAATAATGATGTCGATAGGAACTAAGTACTTATGATTGATGACAAACGGTTAGAAATTATATCACATTGATTATATTTGAATGATGGATTAGTTTGAACACTCATAGTGTACATAGTGATTGTGTATATTAAGATTAACTTCCATTCTTTTATCCATACTTCTAAGATAATGTTTAACAGTGCATTAAAAGAATAATGCTTAGAATTGTAGTGCATTTCTTACAAAAAAAGAATGAACACATGCATTTATGTGTTAAGAATGAAAACTTTGTGATAGTGAGAGGAATATAGAAAGGGAAGGGTTGTCCCTAAAGTTGTTAATAACATTTTTAAAAAGACATTAAAACAACCCCCTTAAATGTTGTGAATAAAAAATGAGTCAAGTGGTAGGTCTTGATTGTAAGGCTAATGGTTGATTGGGTCTTCTAATGGAATTACTTTGAATTTTGATTAAGTTTATGATAGTTGGTAGCATTGCCTATTTATTATATTGCACAACCTTCTATGAATTAGTATTGCATGACAACATTATTGGTAATTCCAATACTAATCAATTTTAGGTGATATGTCAACAAATTAATAAACGTATCTTCGAAGGTATATTGTAATATGCATCATTCAGTTTTTGATTGAATATTATTGGTAATAGCTCTAAAAAAATGTGATAGATGTAGTTTAGTTTTGTGTTATTGATCTAATGGTGACAATAAAATGTTGAATTTGGGTCTAACTCGATTGTTACCATATTTGTTATTGGAAGACAAGCATTAATGTTGAATTAGTGTTCTTGTATGAGTAAATATTTATATAGGCCTTTGTGTATATTAAGGAAGTATGCAAGAAACTATGATGACTACATGAGTGGATATTAATTTAACAATGCATACACATGATTGTAGTTCTGGATGGTTACAAAGAGCTTAGATCATGATAATAGTAGTGTCTTCAAAAGTGACTGATTTAATAGAAAATGCATTGTTATGTAAAAAATAAGAACAAAAAGGAAAAGGGTTCTGGCTTTTCATAAAAACATACATAAATGATAATTGGTGGGATAAGGGAAGTGAAGATTATTCAATATCTTAATAATGTACTTAAATGCATTAGATGAATTAGATTATGTATTTTGTACCAATTTAATGATATAACTAGTGGTAGAAAGATGATGTTAATCACATTGTTTGCTCAAACTTCACACATAACAATGTAGTTCTATAAGTTAATGATTTGTAGGTTTTAACCATGTACAGAAATTAATTGCAAACTAATTCTTAAAAAATAAAAACAAATAATGGTGAGAACATAAAACAAACAAACGCAAAGAATTTTCCCTAGATCCCAAACCAAGACTACCAGATTGATTTTCCATTATACTCCTTTTAATGTTAAAATACATATATATACATGTCGAAGAATTTATAAACCCTAATCCATAACACTGGATTAGAACATAACCATAGTTCCCTTGACAGGATCTACAAAATACCATGGGCAGAAAAACATCACACCTAAAACCATATGCAAAACCCATGCACAAAACCATGGCTAGGACTTCCCAACATATATGGGTCTACCCCCTATCCTTGGGTCCACCCAACTATTATTGGGTTCACATAAAAATAAAAATTCATGGGACCCTACCATGAACCCCATGCAGAGCGGCTACCACCCCCTTACAGACCCTCCAACAAAGGGGGTTGTCACCACTACTATGACCCCATGCTGCACTCGACACAATTTACATACTGTTAAGCTAGTAGTGGAAATAATATAGCACAACCCATCATTCTCTCCCTTGTTGTTTTCTTTCCACATACGGGGTCACAGGAAAGCTTAGTCATAGGTCCAGGCCTGCAATGCCCATGGTTTCTCCACACCAAGAAAAATTCGTAGTGTTCATAGACATCATTAATGCATCTGCAACATTCTTCAAAGTTTCCAACTTTACCGATGGCACAATTTTTTCCTCAACCATATCCCTCACTAAGTGATACTGAACATCAATGTGCTTTTTTTTTTAATGATAAGCAGGGCTCTTTGCCAAAAAAAAATCACTTTGGCTATCACAGTCTATCCTTATAACTCATTGTAACAACTCCATACTTGAATACAATCTATGAAACCAAAATGTTTCGTTGCTTGCATGAGTGGCTGTGATATATTCATGCTCTTTAATTGAAAGCACCACTATATATTGTCTCTTCCTCATCGAACTGACTGCTCCTCCAAATAATTTAAACATATACCCTCTTGTAGATCTTCACTGATCTATATCTCTAGCCTAGTCTACATCAACAAATTCATAACTGTCCAAACATTTATCCAATCCTCCTCTTCCTTCGTAGCACATAACATAAACACTAGTGCTACACAAATACCTGAAAAACTCACTTCATTGATGCCTAATGCTCCTTCCTCGATTTTGACATAAGCCTAATAAATACTCCCACTATATTTGTAATGTCTGGTATAATACAAACTATTGCATACATTAGGCTACCAACTACAATCACATATGGAACATGAGACATGTCCTCTTCCTCTTCTTGTGTATTCAGACATTGTTCAGCAGATAAATTTACACCTACAAGAAGAGGAACCTTCATTGGTTTACTATCCTTCATATTAAACCTCTGCAATATTGTCTCGACGCACTTCCTCTAGTTTAACCATAGCTTCCTCTTTTCTTGATCTCATTTAATTTCCATGCCCAAAATATAGTTTGGAGCACCAAGATTCTTGATGGCAAATTTGGAGGACAATTGGGTCTTCAAATCCTGGATAATTTCTTTATCATTTCCAATCAACAACATATCATCCACATACAAGACCAAATAAATAACATGGTCACCAATTAATTTAAAATAAGTACAATGATCTTCTTTTCTTCTTGTGAATCCAAGTATATATATATATATAATATATATATTTATATATATATATATATATATATATATATATATATCAAATTTCTTATAAAATGCCCTTGTCAATTGTTGTAACCAATACAAAGAATTTTTTAACTTGCATACATGTTATTTCTTACCCTTTGCAACAAAGTATTTTGGTTGCTTCATGTAGATCTCTTCTTCAATATCCCCATGAAGAAATGTTTTCTTCACATCCATATGTTCTACCTCAAAATCAAAAGTACCTACAACAAATAAAAGTAATCTAATAGAAGCTAACTTGGAAACAAGAGAAAAAAAATCACCAAAATCAATTCCTAGCACCTCGGAATAACCTTTTTCTACCAACCTAAATTTGTATTTCTCCACCTTCCCTTATGCGTTTATCTTATTCTTAAACACCCATTTTATGCCAATGTGTTTCCTTTTATCCACAAACTCCACTAGATCCCAAGCCTTATTTTGTCCAAATATTCTATTTCATCAACCATGCCCTCTTTCTAGAGTTTTCCATCCTCTGAATCCACTTCTTCCCTAACAGTTCTGGGATGATCATGAGTAATAGATAAAGAAAAATTTCAACAGAAAGCATATGGATTATACCTCTTTAGTTGGCTTTTCTCGCAACTTAATCTTCTCAAAACTTGAGTCTACGGCTCTTCCTATCATGATTCTTGTTCTGCTGTAGAGTTTGATTCTTCCTCCTTTAGTTCAAACTCTATCTTTCTAGGTTCCTTTGGTAGGACTTCTTGTCTAATACATCTTTCACCTCTCTAAACACCAAATCTCCTTTATACGCAACCTTATTTGTTTTGGAGTTCAAAATATTATAACCTTAAACAATCCTTATATGCAATAAAAATGCACCTTTCATATTTACTATCCAACTTTGTTCTTTTCTTCTTTGGAATGTGTACATATGAATCACAACCAAATACCCCATATGTGAAAGAGAGGGCTTCTCACCAATCCATACCTCATGTGGATCCTTATCCTCCAACGTTGATGAAGTTGATCTACTAACCAGGTAACATGTAGTATCCACTGCCTCTGCCCATAATTACTGCCCTAATTTAGTGCCACTGAGCATGATTCTTGCCTTTCCCATAAATGTCATGTTCATTCTTTCTATAACTCCAGTTTGTTGAGGTATGTATTGAGTAGTCTTTTGTCGTCATATACCACACTTCTTACAAAACTCTTAAAATTCGTTCTTGCGAAAATCTCCACCATAATTCGTCCTCAACACCTTAATCTTCTTCTCTATATAATTTTCCACCAGAGCCTTAAATTATTTAAACCTATCAAAGACTTCAAATTCATTACTAAGAAAATGTATCCATGTAATCCTTGAGGAGTCATCTATAAATGAGACATAGTACACAGACTTACCCAGTGATGGAACTGACACATGTCCAAACACATCATTGTGCACAAGCTCTAATATCCCTTTCACCCTCTAAGAATTTGTTGTTATCTTCCATACCCTCTTGTATCTATGTCGAATGGTCCTATTTTTCATCCCTAGTGCATAGAAGGGTACATGCAATATAGGTTTGTGGGAGGGATAGAATTTGGCTCTACAAGCGTACCAAATTCCCTCGAGTAAAATAAATATTGGAAACATATTTCCTAGGGCCTAAATATTAATGAGAAAATTGAAATTCAAAAGCTGAAATGAATACTCGAAATTCAAAAGGGAAAGCCTAAATTTTGAAAGAAAAAATTTGGAAGTTGAAATGAATAGCTTCAAACCAAAAGGGAAAGCCGAAATTTTGGGATTTGAAATTCAGAAGCCAAAATTCAAAAGGAAAAGAAAAAATCCAAAAGATGAAATGACAAGTTGAAAGCTTAAAGTAAAGTAGGTCTATGTGTAAAGGTAGAGCTGGCTTTGGATCATATCGATGTTCATTGTGGCTTGACTAACCCCTAGAAGGCATTGAGGGAGGGAAACTAGTGCGATCTATATGTCGACACCACCCCTTAGAGTTGAAAAGTCAGCAAGAAGATCAACAAACAATATTGACTCTAGGGGGTCTCTTCTTGAGCCCTCCTCCTTCTCATCCATCCACCAGAGAGAGGTGAAGACTAGCTCCACCGCACATTGAGACGCTAAGACTACCATCAAGCAGGCGCCGAGGTAACAGTAAGGTATCCCATGCATCTACCTACCACCCTTCCAATCACTTTCCACCACTTGTCACCCCTCATGACCTCGACTAATGTGAGATGATCACTTTCTTCTACCTATAAAGGCCCGACCCTTTAGCCGTTTGAATTCAAATTCATATTTCTTGCAGTGGAGTTCTCCCCCCATTCCACAGGTCTACGAAATTGTTCACCTGTCAGACTGCTCCAAAGCTCTCATTAATGTCATTCTTTGACTCTCACCTAGTCAGCTAGGTAACCCACAAGAATTTTACTTTTATATTTAATCCTGATGCTCAAAATGAGGACACTGACCCCCAAAACTCCAAAAGCGTGGGAGCCAAACCCTCATCCAACATTAAGCCGCTCATGGATAGAGGGTCACAAATCTTTGACCTAGTATGCCCCTACCACCTGTCGAACCTCCGGTTCAACATGTATGCCTTCTATGTGAAGGGAGAAGGCACTTTTAGAGTAGTGGAATCAGGGTTATACTACCGAATCATGCCATAGTTCAATCACTTTCCAAAATTCATTTTGTGGCTTTCCCCATCCTATGTTGAGGAAAAATTTTATTTCATGTCATCCCCTATAGTAAAAATATTGGAGATAACTCTAGAGCTAATTCAAAATTATTTGGTATAACCATTTTCTACTGAACCAACAAAATTTACTAAGACAACCCTCTTTTACAGCTATATCACCCTCCCAGCTGGGGAACAATTAGCCTTCTTACAGATGATTTTTTCCCTAGGCCACCAATCCTTACCTGTTGATGGTACATTTCGAATACGCACCTTTAGAGAGACTTTGCAACCTATCCTTATAGTTATTCCTATATTTTTGTGGGATGATTCCAATATTGTCACAAAAGCCACTATAGGGTTTCTGAGAACGATGATACAACCAAATCATTTTTTTGATATAACTTCTTCCCTAGTTGAATCCATCAAATTTCAACTACATCAATTTTTCTATCACTTCATTTTTTAGATGTTAATCCATAATATTTATTTGTTCCTATATACCCATGTAGATGAGTTTGAATACCTGGGTTTCAGCCTCATGAATTCACATAAACAACAAAAGTATGTTTTTTATTAGGATGTTGTTGTTAGGAAGAAACCCAATAATGAGGGTTATTCTCAATTTATATGCACTTGTATGGCTCTTGTATACAAAATAATTAACAATGTCTCCCCCCAAAGACTCTTCCTCAGTAGAAATAAATAATATAGCTTAGTAAGGACACTAGGGTGGGTGGTTGGTACTTGTTCGAGGAATACACTGAAATTCGGGTTTATGGGTGTGAGCTCCCTCCCTACTGTTTACCTTTGTTTATGCCAATGAGAATGTTCAAAATTCATTAAATTGAGTCTACATGTGGATCATATCCACTTCATTCCTGCTAAGAAAGGATGTATGTTTAAGTTGGGCAAGTCAATAGGTCCCTTTGTTGTAAACACCATCCAAGTGTTGGCAGGAAAATTTCCTTAAGGCAAGGGTTGAAAGCCTCAATAGAGCAAGGTAATATAATCAATAAAGAGGACTTAGACAAGAATTCAAAACATATGAATTACCAAACATGTATTTGAATGCATACTCGGAGGTCCTATGTTTGAAGGTGTTTCTGTAGAATCCAAACCCTCTACTTCCTCCAAGATGTGCAGACCTGGAAATCAGTCATAGAATCATATACATAATAGATAATTCAATTTTCATACATATTAATATGTTAGATCATCATATATAAACATATAAGCTATCGTTCATAAGATTACAACATATATCGTGAACAAAACATGAGCTTCTTTATTAATTAATGGTAGTAAGAATAGGAAAGATTTAACCTGATCTAGGCCAAAGGCACCAACGAAACCTTCCTCCAGATCCTTCCAGCCTGAGCCATGAGGAAAACCTCTCTAATAGGTGTATGTAGATGATAGATAAGGCTGTTGAGCATCTATGGAAAGGAAACAAATGTTTCTTAAAGACTGGGAGTGTAGGAGGCATAGGAAAAACAAACTTGATCTATGAGAAATCGAGTATAATGTCAATATCATTCTTCTTGTATGAATTAGGCATACCCAAGGGGTGTATATATACCACCTCAAATTGGTTATTTTAGCTAGGCCAAAGGTTCCTATAGGCGGGCTCTTGGTAAAACCCATAAACCCAGCTCGAAAAATAACATTTTATTTTATTTTTTCATATTTTAAAAGGTATATGTGGGTATAGTGTTATGGGACACATGTATGTAAGTGTTTTAGTATGGGTAGAGTCACTTATGGAATTTGAGATATAATTTTTTGGTATAAGTTCAAGTATAAATTCAAGTGTTGAATGATGCTATAACATATGCCCCCTAATATATGATGTTAGAAGGGGAAGATAATGGCTGAAATATATTAAGTATAGAGAGAGGAGTAATCCAAAAACCCAGGAGGAGATCATTAGATTACATCCCATCAAATACCTATGGAAGGAGACAGAAAGAAAATTCATGTCTAAGGTGGGCATACCCATGCTTAGAAGTAGTAAATCATGTCCATTGATCAAGTATAAAGAAGATCCAAAATGTATAACTGTACAGAAGGAGCTAACAAATACATAATGGATCGTCAAATCATAGCTTTCAAGTCTCAATATCACATATAGAGTATTTTTTTATCAATGATGTCAGAAGATTGTTTGATTAATGATGTTGCATAATTGATCCTCATAAACGTACCAAGTCATATAGGTGGAATACTGATACTGCATAAACTCAGGTGCCAACATATAAGATGTGGTTGTTAAAGACTCCAACATATAAATCAGATAGGTGTCACTGGAAGAAATTTGAAGGAGTTGTCAAGTGAACCAAGATGTTGACAGAACCTGAGGTCTTCTCCAACCACAAGTGGTACATTTCTAAACAATGGGAATAGATGAGATAAAGTTGACCATGTGAGAAATTGTTTGATTACCATCATTATGTATACCATTAACAAACATGAGACAACTCACCAATAATGATAATTGGTGTTAAGGAACCCTAGTACAATCTAACAAGTGTGAATATATGTTCTTAAGTGGAACAGTTGAAAGAATCTATCAATCATGAGACATTGGTGCATTCCCATTGTGGATAGCGAAGGAGTTTTCCACTGATGACTGCAAACCCCAAGGTAATGAAAACAAGACTTTAGACCATGTTCCCAAAGTAATGAGTTGGATTCTATGGGAACATATCCACTTGAGGGAAGTAATTAAGGCATCCCACATCAACTAGCACGATTGTAACCCACAAGCCAATAATTTGGAAGAAATTTGACGAAGAGAGATGAAGAAACCATTCTAAGGTAAATTTTCAGCATAGACAAGATGTAGCTAGTGCATGATAAAAATCTTATGAACAAACCAATAAAGAAAGTTGACACAAAGGCAAGGAATCCACCAATCAGGTCAAATGGAAATCAAGGTACTGCAGAAACCCCAATGTGTGATAATGTAAGCTTACATTGAACAAAAGGGAAGCCACTTATTTAAAGACCAATAATGGTAATCGATGTTGATCACAAGGTCACCTCATAATGATGTAAATAGGGCCATGGTGCAACTCTAGGTCTACTCTCAAATAAATTTGTTGGAGTCGATAAGAGAAAACCTGCGAGTAAGAAGTCAATTGGGACCTTATTAACCAGCATGAGTAAAGAACCATGCCATTGGTGTGATGCTGAGAACAACCTAAGGGACTGGGTATGGCTGAAAGAAATGAGTCAAGAGACACCACAGAGTGGCCACAACATGTTTACTTCCCTTGAACAAAATCATGATTTGATGTGACTTTATGGTAGCATAAAATAACTTTGTATAAGTTTTCAATGCAGAAGGCATTAAAAAACTCTCCATATGATTGGAAGATATAACCAACAGGTGGATGGCTGACTGAAGAACAAGGTTATGGCTTCCCTAAATTCAAACTAAGTCCCATATCGATGCAAGAAAGACTCATTTTAAGTTCTTTGTTCAAGAATAACATGATTGGCTTTTGATGCCATCAAATTATGAAGAAATTGTCTTGTTCCCGCTTATCAAATCCCCTAGATACACCAAAGACTATTGTGAAAAATCACACTTATTGATATTTCTAGTAGCTAGTGCTCCTTTAATTCCCCCATCACCCCCCTGATGAAGGTATTTCTCATCCTCTGAGAAACTCAGTAATACATGTGAAGCTCTCTCATGGCCCTAGTGGCCTCCTTGACATCCGAAGGCTCCTCAGATGTTGTTCCCTCTTGTGGATAAAAACTTGCATTCCTTTCTATATTTGTCCACTCCCTTTGCTCTTCTACTTAATATCTTCTATATGAATATGAATATGATGCTATGATTGCTAATGACAACCTTAGGGCTCACTAGATCATCTCTAATATACAAGGGTTCCATCTCCTCCTTTGTCATTACCTTTTTCACCTCCTAAACTCTTGTCTCCTCGTGAGTCATTGACGATGCTAAATCCATCAGTTTCATGTCCCCTAATCTTGAGTTGGGATCCAAAAAATTCAGATTTTTCAAAGTGATATTGTGCATATAGAATTCAACTAATTTTTCTCTATATTCCATATTAGTTTGGTTGCAAAAATTAATAAACTTCTTGTAGCCCTGAAAAGGTAGATATACATATTTTTCTAGAGTTTTGATTTGGAGATACAACCATTTTTCTTTGAGAAAGAGAGCATAAGACTTTGATGGCTTCCTACATTATAGGGCTTCCACAGCGAGACTTGCCATGGTGGAAAGTTGTGTTTCTTTCTCTTGCACCTTCTCTCTCAACCTTTTTTTCTACATGTAGTTGCTCCTTCATAATAGACCCCCTTAGCATCAAATCACTTAACTCTTTTCCCATTTCAATTAACTTCTCTTCCATGAGGCCCACATCTTCCACATTCTTATATTTAACAATTTTCATCCATCTGTGGGTTCTGACTCTCCCTATCTCTAGCTCATAGAGGAGTGGGATTGCAAATTTTTTAGGGATAATCCTTCCTCCAATAAATTTGTAGTAGGACCCCAAGTTAGGGTTGTGGGAGAGGCTCCTAGAGCTTTTGTAGGTCTTCTCTAACTAACTTTCAGGTGGTGGCTTCCTTCTGTATCTCTTTCTTGTGCTTCTGTATCTTCCCATGTTCTTCCTGTATCAAATTTTGCCCCTCCTGTAGCAAACCCTGATCCTGTAGCACCTCATCTTTTACTTCTTTCTCAAAGGAAGATTGTGTCCTTGGCTTTTTGAATGTGACCTAACTAGCGGTAGGCCTACTAACAGGTGTTATAGGTGACTTGGTTTTGGTTTAGGAGGAGTGACCTCCTCAATTTTTGGTTCACTAGGTCCTATTTCTGCCTTTTTTCTTGGAGTTATCAATAATTATAGGAATATTTATAGGATTTTTTGGTTTCCCTTATCTAATTTTGGTGCTTTTCCTAGTTTTGAAATACATGGGACCTTGTCTTGATTGCTTCCTCTTGGGCTTGACAAGAGCACCGTATGTAGCTAATGTATCGCCTCTTGTTGTAGCTACTTCTTCGTCAGTATCTCCTCCTGTCAGATGTGTGATGTTCTCCTCCTAAGTAGCATTATATACTGATATATCATCCAAATAGACAATAACAAATGAATCTACAAAATGGCACAATATATATTTCACTAACCTCATAAATGTAGTTGTTGCGTTGCATAGGACAAATGGAATTACTAACCACCCATAAAAATCTTGCCTTGCTCTGAAGGAATTTTTCTAGTCATATTCTTCTTTAACTTGAACCTGGTGATATCTAGATGTTAAGTCCATTTTGGTAAAGTATTTGGATTGGTGCAACTACTATATCCAATCATCTACCCTTGGGAGGGGGTACTTTTTCCTGAGATTGATTTTGTTCAATTCCTTGTGAGAAATTAACTTCTTCCAAGTTGCATCCTTCTTTGGCACAATAATAATGTGCGACCCACATGGCGATGTACTCAGTTGAATGAAACGTTGTTTTAGTAGTTGTTGCAACTATTACTTCACCTCTCTTTCTTCTATAACATATTTCCTATACAACACAATGTTTTGCAATAAAGAGTCTTGCAATAGATGTATCACGTGCTCTAATTCTCTCTTGGTGGGTAACCTTTTAGGATCTTGAAAGACATCCCTATATGCATGTGGAAACTCTCCTAATTGATGTTATTGTTTCTTAGTACACCGTTATAGAGATGCATTTCCTAGTACAAACTCATATACAGACTCATATTCTCTTAAAAATAGTAAAACATACTTTTTCTAGAACTGGTCAATTTGTTGTCTTGGTTGACGCTTACCAACGAAATTTTTGACTTTCCTTTGCATGTATTGATAGTGAATAATTTTCCATCCATGATGAGCCGGTACTAATTGAATATTTGCATGAATATTGTGTCTCACATGTAGAATTAAAGACTTACAAACACGAATCCACATACATGAAGGGGAACTACATCTTGTTCTACTTCATCAATAAAACCAGCTCCTATGGAAAATTTTATTTTCCATTGTTTTTTTCCCTTCAACTTTGCATCCTTATTTTCCCATTCCAACGGATATGGACTCGAATGATCATGGAATTTGAATCCCAATTTTTTTACTAGCTCTATTGAAATGAGATTCACCTATAATATTGAGTCAAATAGAGAATCAATCCTTTTCTTCACAACCTATATCATTATGTGCAATAGTTTGGTCATTTCTTTCTCTTCATGTTATTGAAAGCTACTCAAATTCACCTCCTTTTGAGAAGACATATAAACAATATTCTCATCCACATTTGAGCTTATTTCAACCTTTTTTCTTAAATCAATGGCCATTATATTCTTCTTCTTATTGTATTTTTTTTTCTTCATTTTAATCTATAAATGCAACCTCCAACACTTCTCCTCCATATCGCCATCAATGTTGTAGTGATTGTAGTGGTTGTTGGGAAATTTGAACTATTGTCTTGTGGATTCCATATTTTTATCTTTTTCCCCTTTCCATTTCTTCGTCCCCTCCTTAGAAGCATCCTAATGCTCCTTCTACTTCAATCCACTTGATTTCCCTTTCTTCAAGACTATATTCTCCAGCTATTATGCCTATACAAAGGCCTCACCTACTAATATGGGATTAAATAAAATCACTTGTTTCCACAATGGATGTGTAGATCCCCCAAATACTTGGGTACATTTGGGTTCTTTTGGGAGATACCTAACATAATGGACATTTTTCTAAACCTTGTCATGTATTCTTGTGTGCTCTACCCTAGCTCTTTTTGAAGTAGTGCCAATAGTGTAAAATTGTACATACCTAATTGTGTAAAATTGTGACTTTATGAGGTTTTTGAAGTCTTCCCACATAGTCAATGGAGGATATCCTTCCATCCTCAAGGTATCTGTGTGGATTTCCTATACCAAGTCAGGGCATGGTCATCTAATTTAAGTTTTGGAAATAGAATATTTTGTTCATCCTCAATATAACGGACACTAAAATACACTTCTAATTGTTTCATCTAGTTATTTAGCTTCAAAGACTTTATCTTACCATGGTATGGATTTATATTGACTTTCACTTCCATTTTGCATGGGGACTATGAATTATTCATGACACTCGAAATGGGCTTATATTTTCAAGTCCTTTCTTTCATTGGCTCTTTGTTTCTTCCCAATCTCTTGATCATAGCCCCATCTTCATGAGATAACCCAATCTTATTTCTTGGGTTTGACACTAGGAAATTTACATTACAGTTTATATCTCTAGCTTGTGCTTCCAGTAGCGAAAACCATTTTCAGAGCTATATAATTAGTTAATCATGGACATATCCAGGTAGATGACCATATGGTAGATATATCAGGTGAGCCTTACAAGCCTCAAGATGTACTTACTATAAGAGGTCATCAAATATTTAGGGCATAGAATATGGAGGCTTTCCATTTTATTGATCATTTTCTTCCTGTTAGCACATGATAAATTTTGGCCAAATTTATGCCCCGACGTGCTTAGTTTGGTATGCTAAACCATGACATTTGTGAGGTTTTTGTAAATATATCCGAGTTATTTTTAAAAGTTTTTATATTTAAATAGATTTCAATTATAAAATTTATTTATATATTTATAAATTATTATTAAAAAATAAAAAATAGTATAAAATCACAAAACCTAATAACTAAAATATAGAAACATCATTTATCTATCGTATTATATACGTCAAGTCACAAGTCAAATCCATAAAGTCAAAGTAAATTGTGTCCCCACCCTACACTTAAATATTAAATCACCCTAATTTTTCATGCCTCAAGATATCTACAAAAAAAATCGATGGTTACTGATATATTTCGAACCTATCCAGCCCCTCCGAGATTTAACGAATGGGGGTGTCCGAAAAGAAGTTTCACATTTAATGCTTTTTACAGGTGCCATTCTCTCTTTCATTTTGGAACACCACTTCTATTCTATTTACTACCTCCCCTCCCCCCTGAAAATGGTAATCCATATTAATTTGAATTTTATAGAATGTGGCAGGAAGGAGATTTCATATATTTATGAAATAAATTTTATGAATGTGAGGTTAGGTAAAATGTGAATGAGATAGATGAGATTTTTACATTTCATGTATTTATGAAATGATTTTACAGATGGGGGGCTAATTAAGAATGAGACCAAGCTAAACAAGACTCAGGTAAAAAGGAGACTTACAAGTGTAAAACGAGGTTACAGGTGCAAGTAAAAGGAGGCTCAACAAAAATGAAATTTGACAAAAGGAATTGAACTAGAGCGAAAAGTCACTTATGTTCATTTATTTTCTCGTATGTTGGCGCAAAGGATTATTTAAATCATTTTGAGATTGAAAACATTTTTAATTATGTTTAAAATAAAAACCATGGGAGAAAAACCAACAACAGTTGTACAAAGACGAGGAATGAAAATGAATTATGAATAAAAAATGTATGGGAACATAAGATTTGGATAAATATTTATCCAATTTTTTATAGTAGTAAAAGGAAAAGTAAAAACAAAAACACATCGATAAACAACACATGGTTTTGGAAATCCATGGGAAGGCAAAACAACACATGGCTTTGGAAATCCATGGGAAGGAAAAACAACACAGTTTTGAAAATCTATGAGAAGGAAAAAAAAGGCATGGATTTAAAATATTTCAAAACAAGACATAATTTCAAAGAGTGGATGGATTTACAGGATGTAATTATTTGAGAAGATGTTTTAAAAATTTTGTTTTGTAAATTCATGAAAATAGAGAAATATGAAATTCATTTACAGAATATTTGAAAAACATTTTTAGAATATTTGCTTCCAAAATATTTTATGACATTGGTGAAGAATTATCAAAAGGTGACATAAAATCATTAGTCAATTCAAGGAGTTGACAAATCTTTAGGAACAACTTCACAAACCCCAGATTTTAAGGCACAAAATTATCAGTTGAAAGACAAAGGGTAGAAAATCTACATCTCTAGATTTTGAGGGCATGAAGATATCATCAGAGTCTAATATGCATAGCATCATAATATCAGCAGATTTCCATCATTCAGTGAACCAATTCCAGAGTTTAATGAATAGTTCAATATTTCCAGAAGATAAATTGGAGATATTATTTTATTTATAGTTATTATTTAGGATTTTATTCCATAATTATTGTAACATCTTAGGAGAGTTTTATTCTATATATTGTTTCATTTATAATAAACAAAAGGTCGTAACTTGTACCAGGAAACCAATCCTTTGATGTAAATAAGTGTACTGAGCTAAAGTGATCATTTCATTAATACAAAAAGTCATTCAAAGATTCATGTATCAGGAAAATTGGTGATGTTTTTCCTCTTGTGTAATTAGTATTTCTGTGTTTCTCCATATGATTTTCCTATCTGTATTGTTTAAATAAAATTAAGGGCTAAAGTTGTTTAATTACACTATGCTCTTGCTTATAAACAATATATTGGTTTTCAACTGAGATTAAATATAGAATTTATTCTAAAATTCTCTATGTTTAATTGAATCTAAATCTTTTCCTCCCTTTCATTCCACCAAAGCTCTAAAGGTCCAATAGCTTGCTTACCTTGCCCTGTTACAATATGTTCTGTTATTTCTGTATCTGATCACCCTAAGACTTTTTGACTCAATTTCCTAATGGCCTTTCCTTACAATTTCAACCAAACATTTGAAAAAACCAAACTCTAAACTTAATAAATAACATAAAATCTTAAAACAACAAATCTAAATCTAATACAGAGATCCCTCTCTCAGTTCAGAAGGGCTAGATTGTAAGCTTACAAGTGATTTCATGGTTACCTTTAGATTTCTTTTACAACCTTAGGAAATTACAGAGTGATAACATTCTTGCGACCATACTGGGGAGAATTTTTTCATTGTCCTCAGGAAAGAGTATCGAGTTGTATATCTAATTGTTGATGGTGGACATTGATTAGACAAAAGAAGGCTAAACCATTCACCTGGAGACTGTTATAGCACCATTTACCACTCTTCGTAGATCTGATGCTCTGATTATGGCCTAGGGCAACCCTTCCTTTCAAACTTGGTCCAAAATTTAAAAAACAATGTTTTATTCCCTATACATTACTTTAACCTATGATAAAAGTGTGTACTCGTGGGTTAGCATATAACCAACCTGCATACATATGTTAAAACACTTAAAAAAACAAATTTCCTTAATTTCGAGCAGATTTCATGGGTTGTACCTGTTGCTCACCTCCTATTTCCCATGGCCCAATTCTTTCCCAACTGAAAAAACTAATTTGGAGAAGTGTAAATAAACCTCCATTGGAAGGCCTTAAGGGAGAAGATATGAGATATTGAAAGTATAGTGATATTATCCCTGATCGAGTCAAAAAAAATCCCTGTGCCTCCTGCACTCCCAAAACCTTCAAGAAACCCTTTTTTCCTTGTTGGGGAGATCCTTCATCTTTCTTGAGATATCCTTTTACTGCTGATGGAGGAAGATTGCTGACGTCGTGAAAGGATGGATCTGGAGGACGGTTCTACTTGGAGCTAGAGAAGGACTCGGGTTGTATTTCTCCACTTTACTTGTAGCTAACTTCAATAAAGGAATGTTGTTCTGTTTCTTATATTAAATGTGTTTATGCATCTATTTATATTGTAATTCGTTTATGAATCTTGCATTGATGCGTAATTTTTCATTCATTTATATGATTTAAAGTTAATATCTTGAACACGCTTTATGTTTCTTTGAAACCTGAAAATTATTCAAATGAAACATATATAGCAGTAGAAACATAAAGCATGTTCATGATATTAACTTTAAATTATATAAATGAATGAACAATTATGCATCTATGTGAGATTCATAAACGAATTACAATATAAATAGATGCATACACACATTTAATATCGGAAAAAAAAAAAAAACATTCCTTTATTGAAGTTAGCTACAAGTAAAGCGAAGAAATACGACATGAGTCCTTCTCCGGCTCCAAGCGGATCTGTCCTTTCCCAGCCTCAGCAATCTTCCTCCATCACCAATACAAGGATATCTCAACAAAGATGAAGGATCTCTCCAACAAGGAAAAAAGGGTTTCTTGAAGCTTTAGGGAGTGCAGGAGGCACAGGGATTTCGTCAGACTCGATCAGGGATAATATCACTATAGTATCAATATCTCCTATCTTCTCCTTGAAGGCCTTCCCATGGAGGTTTATTTATACTTCTCCAAATTGGTTTTTTCAGGTGGGAAACAATTGGGCCATGGGCAATAGGAGGTGAGTAACAGGTAAAGCCCATGAACTCTACCGTAAATTAAGGAAATTTAACTTTTTTAAGTGTTTTAAATTATGTATGTGGGTTGGGTATATGCTGACCCATGCGTACACGGTTTTATCACAAGGCAAAGTAGTGCATAGGGAATAAAACGTTGTTTTTAAAATTTTGGACCAAGTTTGGAAGGAATGGTTGCCCTAGGCCATAACTAGAGCATCAGATCTACGAAGAGTGGTAAATGGTGCTATAACAGAGACTCCAATCAAGTTTAAACTTGATCCAAAGACTCCAATGTCAAAGAATCCAGGTTGCATAACACTCATGGTAACTCCACTACACGTTGGCCAGGTTGCTTGCTAAATAACATGGCAGGGTATGTATCACACCCTTTCTCTATTGAAGATGTCAAGAAATAAGGGGATAATTTTGATGATGATAAAATCGATGAGGTTTTATCATATTTTTTGCATATTTACCTAGAGAAATGCAAATGTCACTTTGAAGCCAATGCTATATTTTTAGCAGAGTTTACTGAACATATTGAGAAGGATATAAAGGCCTTAGAAGTTCAAATTCATGGAGACAAATTATAATGTCAAAATCATTTATTTGAGAAGCTTTGTATTCCAAAACAATAAGTGGTAGTGTTGCATTTTGATTTTGAAGTTGAGGATTGTTTTGAGAATAAATCTGATGACTCATGGCTGAAACTCTATGATGTTAAAGGAAGCATATATGACCTTCCCAAGCATGACAATAAATTTTCATAATACTTTGAAAATCAAACAATAAGTCATGTCTTTCATGATACCATTTCTATCTATATGGAGGAATTGTTTACTACAGAGTTCTGATTATATTTTTGTTGTGAAGATCGAGCCTATAATCAATTTCCAATGCCCTTACAAGTTCTAGTTTTGATTCTTCTTACAAACAGTCACAGAACCTAGGTATTGGATCAATTTTTTTATTGGTTATATTGGAGGCTTTACATTTCTTGAAATCAAGCATTTGATTCTCAACTGTTAGAATAGGATTGTCTATACATAAATAATATTACTGGCCAAGCATCTTTTTTAGCATTTAGTTTACAGTTTGTAGTATTCAGTATCATTTTTAGTTTGTACAGAGGTTTGAGTTTGAGAACAGGTCACAAGTTGCAAGCTGAGGGGTGGCATCACTACTGAATGGTCAGAAACTTGAGCTATGGTTCCTTTCTTCCCCATAGTGGGCTCAGTATCCTAGTTGGAGTTGATGTTAGCACCTAATAAACTTTTCCCAAATTTATGCCCCGACATGCTTATTTTGGTATGCTAAACCATGAAATTTACGATGGTTTTGTAAATATCTCCGAGTTATTTTTAA
>APFE031036683.1:112265-149676 GCA_000404065.3 Pinus taeda | reverse complement strand
CTTGCATGCATGTGACAACTTTTATGTAGATAACTAAGGATTATTCACTCATGGATAACTGTTGCATGTCAGTTCTGTCAGAGACCTAGTTGAGATCAAATGTGGGACAATGTACTATCAGATGCTTAACTATTTCTAGTAAGTAGTTTTTGCATGGTTGAGGGACTAGTGTTCTCAAGGAATATGTAGTTGGACCATTGGTTGTTTTTGGTATGTTGGAATTAATAGCATATGCTTTTGCTATTATTTCCTAGGCAAACTACATAAGGACCATAGGGAAAGCCTATATAAACAGGGCTTGGTTGGTTCATGAGATATATCTTCATATCTTCATAGTTCATTGAGAACTGAATAGCTTGAGAGCTAATTCTTTTCATATTGTGAAGACGATTTCCACTTGATTGATAATACATGGTTGGGGTTTTATGTTGGTGCTTTCCCCTAGATATACCTTGTATTATGTGTGATTAATTCTCTTGATCAGTTATGCATATTTCTACTTGATGTTGATCATGATTTCGATTATGCTTCCGCTTAATGTTTTCTAGACGTAGAACAAGTATTATGCTCTAGGACATTGCATATATCGGTTTGTTCTACAAGTGAAATTTCTACACAAATTAGATTTTGTTAGCTATTGGTTTTAACCTTTGCATGAAAATTCACTAGGATGTCTCTCAGATGTTCATAAAAACTTAGTTTAGATACAATTGTTATTTAATTTTTTTAGGAGATCAAATGATAACATTAAAAGTAAAATTAAATCATTGATAGTTATTATCCTTGACTCTTAGTTTAGATAAAATTGTTATTGAGTTTTATGTAGGAGATCAAATAATAACATTAAAAATAAAAGTAAACTAAGGATAGTTAATATTCTTGACTCCTGCAAAGATAGAGGTATATATTCTATTGGGTTTTATGGTATAACACAGTTTATTTGGTTTCACAATCAAACAATAGAGCTTAAGTAGAGTGTCTTAACTACTGATATTATATATATCAAACCAACCTAGATCCATATTAAGTCTGGATCTATGAAGCATCAAGAGGGATCAAATCTCTTGAGGGGCAAACATTTTCTCAAGTTGTGAAATCGAAAAGGAGGCTTTCACAATAGAAGATTTAATACCTCTCGATGCTTGATAGATCTGGATATAAAAATGTATCTAGGCTAATGGGAATACAATCATAGTAATTTTTTATTAATAATAGTAATGTTACATTCGAAATTAATCGCTAGCTTTTTCCACTTCCAATTAATGATTATATTATAAAAGATTAACCTTTGAATACAAATAAAAATAACCATCGTGTTAAATACATAAATTTATGAATTTCGTTGATTTACCCTGCCTATGTATGTATATACTATGACAGATGATTTGTAAATAATATGACCCTCTTACTACCATTTCTATATTTATACTCAAGACTTATTACATATGCAATGACGGTTGTAGCTGACTTCAGTATCATAGAAATGTATGACCAAACTGTAAAGTGTTCTAATTGCTTACTTGTAGAAAATATATTTGGTTTCCTATATATGGAGTTCACAGAGGCATGAATTAATAAATATATTAGTGAACAATGGTCATATATATGCTCCATTATCTATCTCTTATATACATAACATGGTACACAATCTTGTTCATAGTGATAAATATGATGAGAGAATAGATTAAATTTAAGTGATGAATTTCATAATCAAAACTTGAGAACAACTTCACTAGTTGTTACTTATCAATTTATATTTTCCTTATTATTTGAGATGATATACAAATTTTGGAGGTTTAGATATTGAGTTATGTTTGAGCTTAAATAATAAATTATTTTATAATTATAAATACAATGACCGTAAATTTTTCAATTTAATAAATTTGGAATTAAATCTAGATTAAAAATATTGAAGTTCATGAGGAATTCTTCATAAATACCATACAATGTTTCTCATCTGAAATTATCCATAGATAAATCGGAAAGAGATAGTTTTAAATAAATTACATATGAAGTTTAAACCATCATCTCTTTGGATTTCTCAAACGATGATATACTAGTATCAATAAACTACAAAATACTAGCAAAAGGAACCTCACGAGAACTCATAATGATGCCTCTATTATTGATCCCTTTGAAAGAGATGCTAACCATACCTCCATAATAGAGTGTCTAATAAGAGGCAATGCAAAAATTCCTTTCATTACAAAAAAAATTACAACAGCTATACTAGCATACCATCTATATTGCAATACCATAGCCCAACGATTTGTTAGTTAAATTAAGTATTTAACTTATTTCATATACAATGTTTTCTTGAAAGTTGGAACATGAATCATGGTTGTAAAAATTCAATTGTATGGATTCAATCAATACTTAAAAAAGTAAATTCTAATTATGATTTGTGGAATAGAAGATTCAGTCGAATTATGGAGACATTATTGTTACAAAGCACCTAATTCCAACCCTATATGGTTATAGGTGAAGAATGACCATGATGTTTCTAAAGTTTTAGTGGAGAACCATGCTCTCATACCATATCTAAATGCCTTTGCTTCTATTGAAACCTAGCTATTAACACTTTATAACTCATGCAATGATCCAGATTTAAAAAGCAACACAACAAATTACAGATTTAACCGTACATATAGGGATGCAGTAGAAATAATGCTTTGTTTCATTACTGTAAAATATTGAAATATGCTTACAAACAGAAATGAAAATAAACTAGCTAGGGCGATGGTAGCTTATCTCTGAGAAGAGATGTGGCAGCTACATGCCTCTAAACTATGTTACAATGAGGCTCGAATGCCTATTTTTTGTTGAGAAACAATGGAAAACCCTAAACATCCAAAAACCTAACCCTAGAAGATGAAACACCAAAGTGTGGGCCCCGTTTGGGTAAATTGGTACATTAACTTCCCGAGGTCGGAACTTTGGCATAAGATCTCTGTTTGACGCACACAATATCTCGTTTGAAAGATCTATCCGAGAACTACAACTTTCAAAAGAGCAACATCAGTCCATGGACCCTTGTTGCTCCTAGTTTTCCCAAAAAACGTCGTTTAAGGCCTCAAAACGGCTCCAGAAGTTCAGGATTTGAAAAACTACTAAAAAAAAGTAAAATGTGCTATAATTAAGGAAACTGAAAAGTTGAAAGAAACAATGGTGGAGGTCCAAGTGGACTTGGCGTGTGGCCACCGATATCCAACTGGATCATGCAATTTAATAAAATATATTGATTAAGCTTTAGAAATATTTACATATATAACAACTAATCGAAATTGCATGTTTGTTAAAAATAATATATAAAGACTTCATAACAGAAGTAATGTTTACATTATATATATTATATATATATATTATATATTATATATATATATATATATATATATTTATATTATATAAACTTTACATCAACAATTAATACTTTTCTTATTTGTTTTTGAATAATAAGTTTCCTAGATCCATCTTAACTTTGGATCTATCAAGTGTCGAGAGGGATCAAATCTCTTGTGGTGAAAACCTCTTTTCTGAGTACAAAATTTGAGGAAATGTTTTTCATGTCAACATATTTGATCGCTCTTGATGCTTCATAGATATGGAGTTAAGATGGATCTCGATAATTAAGAAAATTTACTTGAAGCTATGTTATTAGATCGTAAAGCCTAATAAGCCCTATTATACGATAAAACCAAATATGAATATATAATTTTGTCTTTGCAGGAGTTGAGAATATTAACTATCTTTGGTTTAATTTTATTTTTAATGTTATCATTCGATCTCGTAAATAAAACCCAATAAAATTTTATTTCAACTAAGAGTAAAGGATATTAACTATCCTTGGTTTAATTTTATTTTTAATGTTATGATTCGATCTCCTAAATAAAACTCAATAAAAATTGAGGGCGTAGCTCTGAAACCCTAGAACGAGGGATCCAAATAATGGTGATCACGATAATTAGATCCAACTCTATGACATCCCACATCGGTTGCAAGAAGTCTTCTTTCATCCCCAGCGTGTCGTCTTTGGCTCACTCTGAGATAGTTGGAGTGTAGCGCCTGGATTCCACATTTAACAAAGGCACCAGACATTGATTATACGCCCAAAGGAATGCACAAGACATAGCCAATGACTATCACGAAGTCGCCACTATAAGGGGCACAGGGAAGAGCTTGGTGACAGCACTGCAAAGGAGATCTAAGGTATGGAGAATGCGCTCTATGGCCTCACATTTCCTCACCAGTGGCAGAGACATGGCGAAAATGGCCAGGGGCAACAAAAACCCATATCTAGAGCGAAAAACCATAGATGATTCCTTAGGTGAGACTAATTTTCCCAAAACATAGATCCTCGTTCAGATTTGCACTTGAGGAGGACATTACTAGCTAATGGTCCATGCTTTGGGGGTTTCCTCTATCTAAAGGTGGGGGTTTTCCACAACAGGAAAAATGGGGTGCCATGAAGAAGATTCACAGAGCAATGGTAGTCGCAAGCCATGGGAGGACGCTAGAGCAGCATACAAGGCCTAATGCTCAGGACTAACTTGCACCAATACATGGCGATCACCGGTGGGTAACGCTTGTCCATAAAAGAAACAACCCAGATCAACAAAGAGCTATAATGATTGTGTAGGAACAGGCAGAAAAGCTCGAAGGTAAACAAGGTACCCTCTTTATCAGATCTATGGAAGGGAACAAAATATGCATCAAGATAGGGAGTTGGGAGGAGCTAAAAACACTCAAATAGAGGATACAAGAAAGGATAGGTATCCCACCTTGCAAACAACTCTTGATCTACATAAAAAAAGTATGTAGGAGGAGCACAAACTAAAGGAATACAACATAGGCAATGACTCAACTATCCACCTTAACACAAGACTTCGAGGAGGCTTCTCAGACACAAGATCAAAGGACATGTTTCCTTCAAAGACACAGTAAAAAGGAAGATGGAACCTCAAGCACAAATAGAACAATAAGCTACGACCCCTAGTGCCTACATCGTCGAGCAGAAAACTTAGAACCCTGCATTAATAATTGTTGTACCTGAGGTAAATGAAATACATGATGATTATTTATCTAAAGCAATGATATGCAGGTTTAATGGGTTTTGGCCCAAACCGGAAGCCCTTCGTTAAAGGATTTACTCCATATGGACAGAAAACAGTGACATCCACCTCTGTTCAAAAGGATTTTTTATTGTCAAATTTGACACAACAAATGACAAGGAATATGCATTGAATGAGGGACCATGGTTCTGGGGTAATGCTGGCCTTTTTATGACATCTTGGTTCCTGGAATTTGACCCAAACACCATGGTGGTTTCCAAAATGACCGTGTGGGTAAAGTTATACAACCTACCTCTGCACTTTTTTCAAATCAAAGTATTAGTAGGCATTGGCAACGCTTTTGGGAAATTCTTAATAGTAGACAACGCGCACCTTTACAAAGATATCTATACATTTGCCAGGATTTGTGTGGAGGTTGATTTCAGTCAAGGATTACCTGACCACATCCTCTTACTCCACAATGAAAAGCAATGGGCCCAACCACTTGATTATGAAAACACTGCCTTCAGATGCCACATTTTCCATCAAACTGATCATCTACAAAGTGAATGCCCACAAAACAAAAAAGACAGGAAAAGAAGACAACCACCAAAGCCGAAAGGATGGTAGTTTTCAGCCACATCGGTAGATTACATAGAAGAGGAAGAAAACATAGAAACTAGCAAAAACAACATATTCCAAGAAGCAAAATATCCAGGAAATAATCCAGAACCCAATGAAAAATGCACTCTACATAGCTCACGGAATGATGAAAATTAGATTTGGTCTACAATAGTTCTAAAGACAACCCATCCACTGCAGCAAAATGAGAAACTCATCCGAGGGCAAGAAATTGGTGGCAGCAAGCGAGCGCACTCTACAGAAAGCTCAGATTCTCGAAAAGAAACCCCAACTACCACAAACGAAGCACAAATGTCTATTGCAATAGCCACACCCAACAATGAAGGTTGGCAGAAAGTGGAAAAAAAGAAAGGTACGAAAGCATAGATAGACAGTAAAATATTGTTTTAGTTCTTGTTCCATCAGGACAAGTTTTGATAAAGCATATGCTGTTTCAACATCTACAACGTGTAATTTTACTCAATATGAATAAAATTATGATTTTTTAATTGGAAAAAAAAAACTCAATAACAATTGTATCTAAACTAATTTGTTATGAACATCTGAGAGACGTATTCTAGTGTTTTTTCATGCAAATTTTAAAAGAAATGGTTGACACAATCTAATCTAAGCAACTTCGACAAATTTTAATACGAAAAAACAAATATATAAATAAAAATTAAAAAAAAATAAAAAAATGTAGGACTACATGCAACAATTTATTTTTTTCATGTTTGCATTTATCTTCATGCTCAAGAGTAAAATTTCAAACATATAAAATAAAATGAATAACATACAAAACAATGTAGAAAATTATAATCTTTTAAGGTTATGTAACAAAGTAAAGGTTGCTTTTCACATCTTATAGAGCTATAAACTCTTCATTTGGTGTCCCTCTATTGAGTGGTTTTCTTTTCCAAATTTGATATGAAAATTTCTCAGGCTTATGATATTTGTTGTGGAAATTAGGATTTATTTTCATCTAGCCAAAATCTATTATTGCAATGAATGTCTCACATTAGTGAAGAATACCTTTAAAGGTTGCATTAGAGAAGAATACCTTGGGAAAAACCATGGGTTGTGAAAACATGGAGACCAGAAACCTCCATCCATAAATTTACTATTTATCTCGATTTTATTTTTAACTTTTAATTATTATTTTTATTTTTTTTTTTTTTTTTTATTTATTTTTACTTTATTTTAATTACCTTTTTTTAATGTATTCGACAAATAGAGAATAATTACGATGGGAAAAAAACCAGGAGCCAAAAAATTCTCTGATCCATAAATTACTATTTTATCTCAATTTTATTAAAATTCTTAATTATTATATTTTATTTTTTATTTTTTATTTATTTTGCGTGATTTGAGCATTAGATATGAATACTATTGTTAACACCATGGGTTGTGAGAGTCCAAAAACATCTGGTAAACTTGTTATTTTATCTCATTTTCTTTGTTTGTGAGCTTGGCACGACTACATCTTCATCATGTCCAATATATCAACATGATCTTCATCGGGATTTAAACTAGTGACTTCACATTAAGGAGTGTCTTAACATAACACCCAATCATCGTCTATCCATGACCGCATCCACTATTTTATCTCAAATTTATTTGAATTATTAATTATTTATTTTTTATTATTTTTATTTCTATTTTTAAAACATTGACTGTTATTTTTAATGTAATTTGAACCAAGTCAAAATGTTAATATAACATGACAACATTTAAAAAATTCACATATTGAACTCCTACACATCTCACATCTAATGCCTACACATTTACTCCATGCTAGGATGCAAAGTGCCTCTCAATGTAGTCATTTTTTATTAGTCATTTTTTATTATTTACCCAATAGGTACATGTAATATACATACATAATTTATTCTATTTATATTGATTAATTTTCAATTTTATTTTTAATGTAATTTGAACAAGTTCAAATTTTTACATAACATGGCATATGTATAAGCTCAACATTTAAAAATTATCCATGTATTGAACTCCTACACATCTATCATCTACTCCATAGCCTACACATTCACTTCATGCTAGGATGAAAATTGCCTCTCAATGCAGTCATTTTCTTATTATTTACCCAATAGGTATTCTTATTATTTACCCAATAGGTACATGTAATATAGATACATAATTTATTTTATTTATATTAATTGATTTTCAATTTTATTTTTAATGTAATTTGAACAAGTTCAAATTTTTACATAACATGGCATATGTATAAGCTCAACATTTAAACAATAGCCATGTATTGAACTCCTACACATCTAACATCTGCTCCATATTGGGTTGTAGAGCACCTCTTTGTGCGGTCATTTTCTTATTATTTACCCAATATGAACATGTCATATATATACAAAATTTATATTTTGTCCATTATATTTTACTTTGTTATGAGGAAATATCATAAATAGATATACAACCTGATACTTAAGAGTGGTGATCACTTATTTTTAGGTCTTAATTTAAATTTAATAGACGTAACAAGTTCTATTATTCATATAGTTGTTCACAAGCTTATTATTAAAATTATTAATGTAATATATGAAATATATTGGAAATTCACTAAGTGCAATAATTTTTATTATTGGTATATAGTGATCAATACCAATCCCATTAGAATTAGATTCATTTAAAATAATAATTTTAATACAATTTTTTTAACTCATATTTTTCTACCTATCAAATATTGATTTCTTATTTAACTCTCCAATCATACTCTTTGGAGTATCATTGCATGTAATACCAAGGAAAGGCATCATTTTTTGAGATACACTTAGGACATGGATCAAAATGAACCAGTTAGGATGATTAATGTGATCCTTAAGGCTAACATTAATTCATGACACTTAATCTGAACTGCATTGGGCATATAGGTGTTGCACTTTGTAACATCATGACAATTATAATGCATTGTTTCCATATGCCCCTCGTGAGTTCCGACATGTGGCTATTGGAATTTTGGTCGGTGACCCTACTGTCCAAAATGGCATCAAGTTGTGGCCTTTCAAGTTAATTTTATACCCTGGTGATACATCCATGATTTTTGCTAATTAAAAAAGCGAGGAGAGGAAATTTGCTACAAAAGAGACGTCATTAATGGTGCTAATGAATATGAGAGAGATTGTGGAGGCTTAACATGTTGTCACAAAGAATGTGGTAGTTATTTTTCCTTCATATATGAATAACTCTAAGAGTAAGGCTACCAATGATTTTGGCATCATTATTGGGTTGAATGTGAGGAATCAAAACAACATCAACATTAGAATCATGTATGTGGTTTTCAATTTTCAAATTGATAGGATTCGATATAGTGAATATAATTATAATAGGTATTAGAAAATAGGGTAAGAATGGTTATTACCTATCAGGAAGCCAAGAAGCAATGAATGGAATAATTTGATTCTATGATGCAATTTCAACGGGGCATATTGAATCCCTTAACATAAAAAAGAAAATTGTACAACCACAGGAATACAAAATTCCTTGTGGTTTTGAGATGGGCTAATTATCCTCAATAGAGAAGTTGGGGACTACCTATGGATCCTACGAAGATTATTATCTTCCTTAAACATGATGATGCTTTGATTAAAGCTTGATGAGACTAACCATGGACATCTATGAATTTTACTCATTAGGCCTTTGACTTAAAAACAATGCCACCCTCTTCTCTAGAAAGGTTTTCAATCCAAATTACTAAATCTATATTTACAAATCTAGACATAAATCTACTAGTCAAATCTTGATTATAAATGACTATAAAATTAGGTAAACAACATTAGCAGTGAATTTTTCAAATAATAATCATGTATAATGATAGCCTATGTAATTTTAATATAGATGAAGAATGAATTACCTTGAAATGTAGGGGAACCAAAGAGAATCCTAGAAATAGTAGCATTGAGGAGCACTAGGATATTGTTGGGTTTGGAAGACTTTAGAGGATCTACTTCTGTGTGTCTTTTGTATTTTTTGTGGAAGGTGGAAGCCCTAATATCAACTTACTTTACATGATATAAATTATAACTAGTGTGTGAAATAACTCATGCTTCCAGCAACCCATTTTTGAAAGCCAATGACTTTGAATAAAGAGAGCACATGAGGAGAGAAATAAACTAGGTAGAAATAGAAGACATGATGCTAGAAATGTATAGGAAGGCTTGCAATTTTTGAGGATTGGGAGTTCACAGGAGTCAAGGAATAGGAAAGTATGCTTGGGTAGTAGGCATAAGTGAAAAAGTCAAAATATTTCTATTCTTATATGTGTTCATAGGAATAAAGCTCCAATAAGTGTTTCTCCCTTAATCCAGAGTAATTGTTGAAGATATTGGTAGGAATGTTGCCAAAAATATTGTTGTTTAGGAGTTGCAAGGTATTCAAACTTGGAGGTATACCCAATTTTTCATATATTGCTTCAAGAATATACTCAATGAGAGATAGCATATTCAACATTAATAATGGATTGGGACATTGAATCTCTTCCCAATTCTCAACTCCATATTTACTAACACTCATATTCTTCCAATCTCATCCTTTTTCTTCCACAATGAACTAATTATATAGAATCTTTTAAACAATATAAACATCCAAAATGCATGTATCTCATGGTGGATCATCTTGTGAAAAAAAGTTATGGGAAACAAGCTCTAAAGAATTTACTGTAGGCGATATGAGTATGGACAATGCATGGGTTGCGTAGATACATCCACTTAGAACTATCCAAATGGTTATGAAAGAGCACTTGTAATGGATGAAAGTGGGTCCTCATGTCTTCAAAAATACATGTATTAGCCTCCTCAACAAAAATTTAGAAAGCAATGAGTCAAATGTAACCACAAGTTATATTTATTCTATCCATAGGTGCATTGACTAGGTGTCTATCATGCAATTTTTAGCACCCACACTACCATGGCATATTGGATTACTTCTTGGGGGCTTGCTATAAAATATTTTCTTCAAATTTCTTTCATATTTCCTACGCTACAGGAGCCTAGGACTTCACTCTGGTAGTTGCACCACATCAATGATTTATTCACCAAGGTTGTGGAGTGTCATGTAGCACCCAAGATCTCATTAGAATAATGATAACCACCATTGACATCGTTTCAAGAGTTCTTGGACTCCATGATATGAAGTAAGGGGTAAACAAATAAAAATTTCTTAAAATTAAGGGCAAAGCCCACAGTATCTGTACTAGGTAAGTGGTGTCTCCTTCCTTGTGATTTCCCTTGATTAACACATTTCTCTCTTGTAAATAGTTATAGTTATTGAAATAGTTGATAAAGGGACATAGATTACATTACTCAAAAAAATTGTTTCTTGAGGAAATGATTTTTCTTTTAACAAACCTTGTTGGTGGAAAAGAACTTAATGTGATAATTTGGCATTAGATCCAACTGAAATGGAAGGGTTTTCCCAAGTGTCATTTCGCAAACTAAAGGTAAAGAAAAGGGAAAAAAAAATAAGAGCAACATCAGCTACGATGTCCATTGAGAGGCCACTATGCAAGCCTTGAAGGAGACATGGGTAGTTAGTCAATTTGGAGAAATGAGGGAGCTCACGATAGGAGAGGTGCAAAAGTGAGGCAGAAGGAGAAAAATTTAGTGGAGAATGCAACATATGGGGGGTATGTATAGAAACATAGAGAAAATCACGAGGGAAAGTAATATTAACATTGAATTGAGTCCTAAAATGAGGGGTTATGATCCAGATTTAAACAGGAACACAACAAATTACAAATATAACCCTGAACACAGAGATGTAGTAGAAATAATACTTCATTTCATTAATGTGAAAAACTAAAATATGCTTACAAACAGAAATGGAAATAAACCAGCTAAGACAATGGTAGCTTATCTATGAGAAGAGATTTGGCAGCTACATGCCTCTGAACTGTGTTACAATGAGGCTCGAAGGCCTATTTATTGTTGAGAAATGATGGAAAACCCTAAACATCCAAAAACCTAACCTTAGAAGATGAAACGCCAAACTATGGGCCCTGTTTGGGTAAATTGGTACATCAACTTCCCAGGGTTGTAACTTTGGCATACGATCTCATTTTACATGCACAGTATCTCGTTAGAAAGATCTATCCGAGAACTACAACTTTGGGAAGAACAACATTGGTTCACGGACTGTTGTTGCTCCCATTTTTCCCAAAAAACATCATTTAGAGCCTCAAAACGGCTCTAGAAGTTCAGGACTCAAAAAACTGCTAAAAATAGTAAACTATGCTACAATTAAGGAAACTAAAAAGCTGAAAGAAACAATGGTGGGGGTCCAAGTGGACTTGGCAGGTGGCCACCAATATCCACCTGGATAATTCCTACCCCCCTTAGGAAGTAATGGTCCCCATTGCATTGAGTTCCTCCATGAGATGAGGAAACTTCTACTGAACTTGGTCCCTAGTGAGGAACTTGCCCTGGTGAAGGAGTTTGCCTGCTTTAAAAACTCGATATAATTGGATATTATAATGGCGAGTGTGCTTGATCTGTGTGTCCATGATTCGATCAGTTGTAGCTTGTTTCATGCAATTTGTATTTAACTCCGTGAGTGTGAGCTATTCTGCAATGTCAGATGTGTCTAGTAATGGTGGAAAGTATGGCCGAAGGCGGTCCACATTCAACACTAGGTGCAGGCCAAGGAATGGGGGAATACTAAGCTCAAATGTATTGTCTCCCACATCCTTGGTAATGGTGTAAGGACCATATCAAAGTGGTATAAGTTTCAGATAGGCTCTGGTAAAGCATTCCTTCTTCAAATGCAACCAAACTTTGTCACCCACCTGAAACTTATGTGGCACTTGATGTTGATCATGTCGTTGCTTGTACTTGGCATTTGATTTCTCCATAATGTCATGGACCTGCTAGCGTATTGTTGGATGTTCTCAATGAAGCTGTTTTCCTTATCTATTTCGAACTGGACATGAGCCAAATCTACGTGAGTAGCTGCAAATGGCATGGCCACATCAATGGGACACAGTGGCTGAAATCCTAAGCCCACCTGAAAAGGGTTGTGGCCCGTCGAGCTGTGGAGAGCCTGGTTGTAGCTGTGCTAAACATAGAGGAGGCTCTTATCCCATGTGCGTGGATTCTTTGAGTTGTACATGTGTAGAAGGTGTATGATCATCTTGTTGACAACCTCTGTCTAGCCATCAGTTTGAGGATGGAAGGCTGTGGACTTAGTGAGTTTGGTGTCGAACATCGACCAGAAATTGGACCAAAATGTATTGAGGAGCTTGTTGTCTCGATTGGAGATTATAGACTATGGGATCCCAAAGTCTACCCACACTCATTCAAAGAAGAGTTTAATGGTGGCTTCTGCTGCGATATTCTTCGTACAGGAAGCCATAATGGCCATCTTCGAGAACCTGTTGATGACCACAAAAACACAGTCATTTTCATGCTTAATGGAAGGGTTTCCTAACATGTAATCCATGGAGATGGATTCCCAGGGTTGACTAGGGGTAGGCAGTAGGATATAGAGGCCTTGCTTCTTGATGGTCAGTTTGGCAATGGCACAGGCAGTGCATGATCTGATGTACTTCTTGACATCCCGTTGAATATTCGACCAATAGAAATACTTCTGAAGCATTGCCACCATTTTCTCGACCCTGAAATGTCCAGCATTCTGACTGTAGTGTGCTTCCCAAATCATCTTGGCACGCTTTCTTGCAGGATCACAAAGGTGACCAAGGTGGCATAATAGGGCATTTTGGAGGTGAAAATATGGAACATGCTAGCCCTCTAAGAGTTTCTGGTATGTGTGGTTGAATTCTGGGTCGCTTTTGTAGAGAAGTGGCCAATCAGAAGTCTCGTTCCACAAGAGTTCAGCATAATGGTTAATGCCATGATCAGTGGTCAACTAAGGAAATCTGCAACATTATTTGTTCTACCTTTCTTATACTTGATATTCAAATGGAATTGTTGCAGGTATGTGGACCACTTTTAATGGAAATCATTTTGCAATTTCCCTTGGGTTTGTATGAAATGCAGGGGTCAGCGGTCTATGTGGATGACCATTTCCTTCCCCAAAATGTAATGCTTCCATTGTTGGCAGGCCTGCACAATGGAATACATCTCTTTTTCATAAGTGGGATACTTCCAAACTGTGTCTAAAAGTGTCTCAGTGTGATATGCCACTGGATTCTTGTGTTGAGTAAGGATTACCCCAATAGCATAGTCAGAGGCATCTATCTCGACCTCAAATGGTTCTTGCAAGTTTGGTAATGTGAGAGCTGCTACCGTGCAGAGGTGATCTTTCAACTCCATGAATGCCTTTTGTTGAGATTTAGACCAAAATAATTTTGCTTTCGCTCCTCCCTTGGTGACTTGACTCAAGGGCCAAGTGATATGAGAAAATCTCAACACAAACCTGCGGTAGAAGTTGGCAAGACCTAGAAAGCTGTGGAGCTCTATCAAAGTGGTTGGAGATGGCCAATCTTGAATGACTTGGATCTTGGATGGATCTACATGCACCCCTTGTTCATCAATAATGGATCCCAGATACTTATCCTGGGTCATGCCAAAAGTGAATTTCTCAAAATTGGCACATAAATTGTGTTGTCGCATTGTTTAGAGAACCTATCGGATGTGGTGGAGGTGCTCTCCCCAACTCTAGTTGAAGATCGAGATGTCATCCAAGTATACCACTACAAATGAGTTAGTGGATGGCCACAACATTTCATCCATTAGCCTCATGAAGGTTGCAAGAGCATTCGTCAATCTGAAAGTCATAACCAACCATTTGAAAAGGCCCTCCTTGGCTTTGAAGGTAGTCTTCCACAAATTGGAGGGTTCGATTGGCACCTGGTGATATCTTGACCTCAAATCGATCTTGCTGAAATATTTTGCCTCCTTTAGTTGGTCGAGGAGGTCATCAATTTGTGGTATCAAGTACCTATTATGGACAGCGATCTTGTTCGGCGCCCGATAGTCAATATAGAGTCTCCAAGTTCCATTCTTCTTCTGTACCAACAAGATTGAGCTCCCACAAGATGATGAACTTGGACGGATGTGACCTTTCTATAGCAGCTCTTGAATCTACCTCTTGATTTCATCATTCTCTAGAACAGAGCGCTAATATATTGGTCCATTGGGTAGCGGCGCACCTGGGGTCAAATCGATGGAGTGTTTGACCTGACAGTGCGTAGGAACCCCTGTGGGGGAGGTGAAGATGTCCTCATACTCCTCCACGACCTTGTCCATCTATAGTTGTTGTGTAGAGGGGACCTATCTGGAGGTCGTGGCCATTCTATTCTTCTTTCCTTAAGGGCGTATCATCAGGAAAACAAATTTCTCAGTTTTGGAAACGAGCTTACTGCATTGTTTTGTAGTAATCAAAGAGATGGCGGTAGGCGGTGCTACCTTCAGTATCATGTACAACTTATTTCCCAAAGTAACAATAATATCATGGGGCCTTGATTCATACACAACATGTTACTTCCAAAAGTATGGTTGTCCTAATAATACATCACAAACTTCAAGGGGAGCAATGTCACGTAATACCTCATTCATGAAGGGCTTGATGTTGTATGGAAGGCGACACAGTTGGCTCACGTGAAGATCCAATCCTTGGTGAAGCCACCTGATGGTGTGTAGTTGTGGATGTGCTATGGTCGGTAAGCCCAGTCGCTTCATGACCTCTACCGAAATGAGTTTCTTTTGGCTCTTGATGTTAACAATGAACTGTAGCGGGGAGCCCATTACCCACATCTGGGAGTGGATGAGACACTTCTCCTCCTCTGGATGTTCGGGTTCCTCCTTCTGGATCTTCGTGGTGGCAATGGTGGCATTGGGCTCTACATTGATAATCTGCTTCCCTTTGTCATTCGCCTTGTCAGGTTTTGACTCAGAGTCAAAACATGCATCTGATTCTAGAACCTTTAGCTCGACCACCAGTGACTTCTTGGCCTGACACTCATTTTTGTTGTGAGTGGAGCTCTTATGGAACTCACACCTCTTTCCAATGTCATTTTTCGGCTTCACGAGGTTTTTCTTTGCTTTCATCTTTGGCAGGTTGTCTTGGGCCACCCCACCTTGGCTTTGTCCTTTGTTCTGCAGTTTGGGGGCACCTCTCCCTTGCTTCAGATTCACAAATCCAAAGTCTAACTTCTTCTATTTAAACTTTTTCTTGACCATGATGGCATATTGGTATGCCATGCCAATCGAGGGGATGTTTAGGAATTCTATTTCTTCTTGGATGTACTTGTATAGGCAGCCATGGTATTTGAGTACCAAATGTTGTTCTCAATCCTTGATACCAAAATTTGTACGAAGGGTATGGAAAATATTGGTAAACTCCAGCACGTCTTGGTCCCTTCCGTTCCACAACGTGGTCCACTTTATGTATTGATCCTCATAGCTTCTGACAGGGTAGTACTACTCCTTGATGGCATCTCAGAATGAATCCCAAGTGGGTGCAGCTAAAAATAGTGAGCCTATACTTTCATCCTTATGCTCGCAATAGGTTTCCTACCAATCCTTGACGTGGGGCACTACTTTGAGAAGAGCAAAAACAATCTTTTCCCAACTCGAAAATTCATGAACAGAAAAATACCCATGTAGCATATTTAACCATTTATCTATGGCATCTACGTCTATTTCACCCTCGAAGATGGGGATTCCAAAATTAACTTGTACCTTAAAGGGCGTGGCATTTCCAGAGTAGCTACTGGAAGCCAATGCATCGCCTCTGGGTAGCCACTGAAGGATCTATGCAAAGCTATCCATCATCACATTCTTTTTCCGCTCGAGGGCTTCTTCGAGCAAGATTTTGATAGGATCTCCTACCCCCTCATCTTTATTTTCATCCACCATGGGAGGCCGTCGAGATTTGCAAGGCTGGTCTTGCAAAGGTTCAACTAGTTCAAGCCCTAATTCCTTATATCCCGACTTGTTGGGGACATGCAAAGAAAAACAAAGAAAAAACAGACCGCTCTGATACCACTAATCTGGATTTAAATAGGAACACAACAAATTATAGAGGTAAACATAAACATAGAGATGTAGCAGAAATAATACTTCATTTCATTAATGTGAAATACTGAAATATGCTTATAAACATAAATGGAAATAAACCAACTAGGGCAATGGTAGCTTATCTCTAAGAAGAGATGTGGCAGCTACATGCCTCTAAACTATGTTATAATGAGGCTCAAAGGCCTATTTATTGTTGAGAAACAATGGAAAACCATAAACATCGAAAAACCTAACCCTAGAAGATGAAACGCCAAACTGTGGGCCCCGTTTGGGTAAATTGGTACATTAACTTCCGGGGTCATAACTTTCACATACAATCTCTGTTTGACACGCACAGTATCTTGTTAGAAATATATATCCAAGAACTAAAACTTTGGGAAGTGAAATATCTATCCATGGACCTATGTTGCTCCCATTTTTCCCAAAAAATCTCGTTTAGGGCCTCAAAACAGCTTCGAAAGTTTAGGACCTGAAAAACTACTAAAAATAGTAAACTGTGCTATAATTAGGAAAACTGAAAAGATGAAAGAAACAATGGTGGGGGTCCAAGTGGACTTGGCAGGTGGCCACGAATATCCAACTAGATCAGGTTACCAATTGAGGAAACCTTGATGGGAGACTTGTTGGCAATTGGTTTTAGAGAGCAAGGCTTGCCTATAAGGCTAAAGGATCCACTCGAATCTTAGGGTTTGTGAACTTGTCAAATCGAAAGAACCACATAAATTCTTGTGCAGGTTTTTGAACCACTAGGAGTGCCTTATGGCTGAAACTGCAGTTCTTTACTCATTGTGGAACCATCTAGAAAAGTGATTTCTCACCATAGGTAGTTTTACCACTCCCAAACCTTATTTATAGTGGACTTCTGAAAGTAAGTTGGAGTTCTATGTATAGTTAAATATTTGCATGACTATGTTTCTACTTGAATGGTATGGATTATAAGGATCTTATCTAGTGGATGAAGGCTATGAGGATCTTGTGACTTCTTGTTTTAGCTGTCGGTTGACTAAAAATACTTAGAAGAACTGTTGGGTGTAACCCAACTTGGCCTAGTTTTTTCAAAGACTCCACGTTTTGTGTAGTGGAGCATGCAACGAAGTTCGAAGTGGACCACCCAATGGAGAAGTTTGAATATACCACGTGGTGTAAGGGCCTCATGTTACGGTGAAGCCCATATTTTTTGTAGTAATGTAAAAGATTGATGGGTTTTGTGACCATAGCTGCTTGTATAAGGGATTCCATGGTATTTGGAACATGGTATTGCAATTATGTACCCTTTGATGTAATAGTATATATGGGGTCAAATAATAAGAATATAATCATATTATGATACAAGTATTTGTTATGGTTGAACTTTTGTGATCTGTTGTTTGGGAAAAGAAGTTGAGGCTCTCTAGCTAAGTGTGCAGATGACCTACAACTTAGTGCACAGGTCAAGAACTATTTTTTGTACAAAGAATCATTATATTAGCAACAATTCTTGTGGATGTAGGCCCACATTGGTTTGAACCACAAACAATTCAATGTCTTCATTTGTATATTTTCTTATTATCAGTTGTAGCATAGCAGTTTATTACAATTGCACTTTATTTCAACACATTGATGATTTATGGCTTGATATGATATGTTAAATTATTAATGTAATGTGGAAATGTTATGTATGAATGTTAAGTGTAAGAAAACATAATAATACCACATCTCTACATCCTTTGAATCTGTAGAAACCTAGTTTTGTATCCTCCCATAGTCACTTCAAGTGAGACTGTGATCAACTTGCAGGTCATTGCCAAAAGGGCTAGTTATTGAGGGTTTTCTTAGTGCGTAGTATATATCGAACCTAGTTCAGTGCAATCATAACCAACAAATGGTTCCATTTTTGGGAGATATTTGAGAGATATGTGGATGTGGCACTCGTCAAAGAAGGAAAATCAAGATTGGCTAGAATTGAAAGAAAAAGAATTTGCAAATCAAGAGAACAAAAACCCTTGTCTGACATCTAAAGTTTGCTTACAAAAGTATATTTTTGCAGATAAATATGAGACTTTATTCACATCATTTCATGTTGAGTTGTACAAGTGGATATCGAGATTGACTGAAAGAAAGAACTAGTTTAAAGGTCGAGAACCTACGGTGTGGACTCATGAACTGATACAACGGCTCAAGAGCACTGATAATAGGATTTCAAGGGTTGTCAATTTCTGGATTCATAGCATATTGGTAGGAGTCATTATTGAGTTTGCAATAGACTTAGTTGTGTCCTACAGTGAAGAGAAATGATGATTCTTCAAAGGATCACGTGGTAAGTATTTGAAGTCCTTGAAACTTTGATTAAGATGCTTCTATGTGAAAAGGGAGTTTTAGAAATGCAATCAAATTTCTAGTTTACTTATGTTTGGAATAAAAGAGAATAAATCTAATGCAAAGATCGCAGTCATGCAAAGAGGAAAGAGATATAGCGTATATACCAAAAATAGTAATCATGGAAAAGACCCAAAGACTTTTGTACATACTGATTATAGTCTTGTTTTGATTGAATCTAAAAGTGAAAGAGAAGATATCCACCTTGATAAACCCTAGGTAACTTCGCAATATTCACCTTCACAGCCTGAGGGATCACATAAGCTAGAATTCAGTAATAACAAGGGTGTTTTTGGCTCTCCCCATCCCCCTCCCCTTTTTCCCCTACTACCCCTATCACCCTCCCCTTTCTCATCCCCCTCCCCTTCCCCCTTTCTCCCTTACTCCCCCTACCCCCGACCACCCTCCCTTACTCATCCACCTCCCCCTCCCCTTACTCATACACCTCCCCCTCCAAGAAGAAATATGGTTGTTGATATTAAGCTACTTGTTTTCAAAGGAACTAGATTAGAAGATCCAGGAAAGTTTTGGTTTTTATGTGAAGTTGTATGGACCACAAAGTAGATCAATGATGAAGATATAAAGAAAGCGCTACTCATTATGAATTTCTGAGATAGAGCATTTTCATGGTATATGAAGTATTCAAATAATCAAATCAAAACATTCTCAGTTATTAAAGCAACATTAACCAGATAATTTAAGAAGTTGAAGTCTGAGTCAGAGTGCATTACTGAGTTGAAAGAAATTAAATAGAAACCTACTTAGTCTATTTGAGTATTTGATCAGAGATTTAAGGTATTTTTGGATCAAGTGAGATTCAACATAGCTTTGTAGCAACATCAGGAATGTTTTATATCTACATTTTTACCACATATCAAATTACCATTGATGCAAGAAAAGATAACAAGTCAAGCTAAAGCTCTACATATTGCAATGAAGTTGTAAGCTTCGGCTATAGTAGACACTAATGCATGAATGCAACAAATTCATAGTCAATTGGGGAACCTAACCTTGCAAATACAAGATATGAGTAAAGGAAAAGAATTCAGAGAATAATTATGGTGTACGAAGTGCAGATTGAAGGGCCATTCTAAAGAAAAATGTCTTATCTTGAGGGAATGCATGGCTAGTGGGGCACTGAATCCCTTAAATGTAGGATCCGGCCTATGGTGGGAGATATGTAAGACCAGAGGCAAACATCACCTAGAATATTGTTTCATGTTACATAAATATGTACAGACTCCAAGGAACCTATATTTAAAATTCTATAAACCATTAGGACATGATGACAACAATTATCGACCTTACAAACTAATGATGGAGAATAGTGTTGACACGTATAGAATGAAAGCAGAAGAACATGGACATGAAGGCAATAGATAATGTGGTGGTCAATCAGGATACCAAGGAAGCGGTCAAGGTGTTGGAGCTGGTCAAGGATGTGGACAAATCATTTTCTATAACTACAGCTAGGCAGGTCATTTTGTGAGAGATTGTCAGAAGCCTACAACATGTAAGTATTGTAAATCCTTTGTCCATGTAATTTAAGAATGCCCTATACTAATGGAAAATATGAAAGAAAAAAGGAATCATTATCTGACACAGTATATTCAAATGATGATCAATGAAAGGAGGACTAACAAACCTCGAATTAGTATTGTCACTAGAAGTGGAGTTGCAACCGGAAGTGATAAAGAAGATGAGAAGAAAGAATATGAAAGTGCATGGGTTAGAAAACTATTCAAAATCTTATTTTTTTTTTATTCAAAAGGAAAAAGAAGTGTTTATGGAATCAAAGAAAATCTTTATGGATGTTGGAGCTTCAACCTCTAGTGCGCAACCAAAGCAGAAAACTAGTTGTGACATGTCCTCAGCTTCGACAAAGAATAAAGATTCGATATAGACATGAAATTCGACACAGGATCGAGCTCCAACACAAGACTAGGATTCAACAAATCAAGGAGGTATTTTAAAGTCTTTTCAACTAACTTGTATGAAATTATTAATAGATCAAAAGGAAGTAGAAGGGCTTCAGGAGTTAATAGATTCCTGTGCATACAAAATTGAGATGCACACAGTCAAATAATTTTCATCGACAAAAAACAACCAGAAGAGAGATGAGGCTTAGTGCATGGATAGGAGTATATGAGATGGATTAAGCTATCCTAGATATAGGATCTGATGGTAATGTCTTAATGAAGTAGACATGAGAGTTAATGGGTAAACTGAAGATACAGTGGTCACCTATTCAGTTAAGGATGGAAAATCAACAAAATATCTTCCCCTTAGGAAGACTACCAGGTGTAACAATGGACATTCAAGGAGTTTACACTACTGCTGATTTTGAAGTAATAACGATCATTGATGATAGTAACCCCTATCTTGCATTCCTTAGACTTGACTAGGCATTTGACAATATGGTTACAATTAATCTGAAGAAGAGAAAGATGATATTTAAAGGGAATAATGTGAGAGTAATTGTTCCCTTGGATCCATCAGAAGGGGTAAGATATGCATAACTAGTTAGAGACGAATATTGCATAGTTGATATAGATAATATCTATCAAATGACAACAAGGGAATAGGGTTGGGTTAACCCTACTGCAGAAGGAAAGGTGACTTGGGAGCATGATAGTTCTTGTACCTTAGACTTAGAAGAAGAGTTGGAAAACTGGGAGAATAGGCTACGTGAAGTATCCACAAGGGGCTGCGTAAGAATTACTAAATTAGTCCGTTGTATGATTGTTTAGGTGATATAAGTACTTTTCTTGATGGTTATAGAAAAGAATACCCTTGAAAGCTACCTTTTCTTGACGGTGGGGTGCGCATAAGAATAATATAGAAGGTTTGGAGGAATGTCAAAGATTGAGGTGGGTAAGGATTGGATAGATAGATACAGAGATGGAGATGAAATATGATGGTCAAAGTGATCCTAGGAGGCATATCCAACTATGCACTACAGCATGGAAGAAAATTCCACAACAATAATGGGTACATGGGTTCATTCATACAATAGAGACAATCCCTAAGAACCGGTACTTAGAAACAGAACTTTGAAATGGTAAAATAAATTGGGAAAACATGGTTGATGGCCTCATACTAACATTCAGCTTTGAGGCTGATTTCACATACATAGATTTGGCCCTTCATACAACTAAGATGAAGATCTCTGACAATGTAACCCCACTGACATGGAAGTAACCTGACTGGGCTGCGGAGATAGAAAATGCATGAGAGTGCTATAACCTTACTCCAAATAAAGAATAAAATCCTCGCAACATCGACATAGTAGAATCAAAATGATACTATGAAGTGACTGGACCTAAGCTAGAAATACCAGATATAATGAAACCACTCAAGACCAAGAAGGTGAACATAAGATCAAAGAAGGAACCTAAGTTTTTAACAATAGGAGACTATTGGGATGAAGAGAGAGTTATTAAATTTACAGAGCTACTTCATGAATTATAAAAGCTATTTCCCACCAAGTTTTAAGAGATGAAGGGTATAAAAGGAGATCTAGGAGTCATGAAGATCCCCCTTAAACCTAATGTGAAGCCAGTCAAACAAATACCTTACAAGTTGAACCCTAAGTATAAGAAGAAAGTGAAAGTAGAGATTCATAAGATGATAGTAGCAGAAATTATTGAACCAGTAAAAGAATCATAATGGGTGAGTCCTAAAGTGCTGCAAGAGAAGAAAACCCAAGGAGAAATCAGATCTGTGTTGACATGAGGAATTTGAATGATGCATGTTTACATGATCCCTTCCCTACCCCTTTCACAGATGAAGTCCTAAACAATGTAGGAGGTTAGGAATCTTACTCGTTTACAAATAGATTTTCAGGTTATCATCAAAGTGATAAGTGGGCTACTGATTTTGTTGGACCCATCAACCCACCTGGAAAGAGGGCTGGTGTGAGGTACATAATTATGATAACTGATTAGTTGACAAGAATGGTTAAAGCACAACTAGTAAGGGATTGCAACACAAAGACAACTGCAAAGTTTATTTTTAAGTATATATTGTCTATATTTGGATATATAAATTCCAAGGTACTCTCTCGGTGAAGGCAAGGAAAGAGAAAAGGTTCCCTCATATTTATTCCAATGAATGCTATGCCCATACAACCCTCAATAATTCCACCTATCCTGGGAAACACAATCTAGATTACCCTTCAAAGACGTGCCTAGGGCACAAGAATTTATGGATGGATCACCATGAGAAATCATCCAAAATTGGAGATCATATAGGAAAGACCTCAAGGAAGTGTCTTTTCCAAACGGAATACAAAAATTCACTCTAAAGTATTTCGCTCGATGCCATAACTAGCCATTCTAGGAAGGAGGGGCCTAATGTTTAAGGAGGAGAAAATATGGTGAGGAGACGGGTTTATCAACAAATGAATTAGGCCAATGTCTTTTTCCTTTAGTTTATGAAGTCCTAGATGCATTTGATATGTCAATTTTGTCTTCAAGGAGGTTAGAAGTTGACTCCTTAGCTTCCAACCTTCAATAATTACCTACTATTAGAGTATGGAGTTTCATGAAGAAAAATAACATTTCATCACTAGGAACATTCATTGCACACTATATCATGAATAATATATGCAAGAGCCAACCAAATGAATTTCAAAAATTATCTTATTTGAAAAGAAATATTTCAACAACAAGATAACTTACAATATAATCATGTAATAAATCCATTTACATTCAAGAAGTAGCTCCAAGATAAGATCAAAAATCAACTCTAGGTATCATAGTGCATTCAACATACTCGAAAAGGTCAAAGAGAAAAAGTGTGAAATTGCTTAAGAAGGCCAAAAATCCCAAGTGATGATGATGATCTCTCACAAATGAGAGTGGGTTCTGTTTATATGAGTCTTACAAAGTCAAATTAGCCTCATTAGTCCCCAAAACATTGAAATAATGGGAAAGAAACAAACCTTGGTCACAAGTTGACCAAGTAGTTTTCATAAATTATAAACTAGACATCCAAATTCTAGTTGAATTAATGATGACATGCTAATGTGGGGCTGTTTGAGGGCCACATTGAGTCCTATTTGTTTCAAAATGTGAGGTAGGGATATATAAATCATGAACAAGGGGATGGCTACTTGGTCTCCATGCAAGTCATCATGTGGGGCACTAAATTGGGCTTGGGGCACAAGAACTAGTCTTGTTGGCCTCCTAAAGATAAAGAAAGCATGTACTTCTCCAATGACGAGGGATCTAACGATGGATATTTCCCTCCCATGTCTCAAGGGTGAGAAAAAACTTTGCTAGGCCTTTGATAAATTTCTATAATATGTTAATCCAATCAGTCACATTGGTCCAAGTGCATCATCTCACAAATATGGGGAAATGAGTAGACCATTGAGGTTACTAAAGGTTCCCATGGCATGAAATGTTTCTCTAACATATGATGGAGTCCCATGACTCTCAACACATCCCCTAGGAATGTTAATATGATCCTTTGGTAGGCTTGGGCCTTAGTTAAGTTTCCTAGTCCATGATGAACTACATGCTAATTACATATAACATCCAATGTGCTTCCTAAATAAGTACAATAATTCATTAGTGCATATAGGTTACTCAAGCCTTTTCACCAATGAGACATTGAGACTTCACAGTGGGTTTCTCTTCCAAATTTGGGGTTTTAAGATTGTAATAGTGTTACCTCCCTAGGAAGTAGTGGCTAATAAACAACCCTATTAGGTGTTCTAAACCCCTAAGGGGAAAGACGGGTCTAAGGTACACCCTTCAATTGTTAGGGGTCATGTAAATAATAATGATATGGATGGGGACACGATGGTCGTAAAGCCAAATGCCACATGTTTAAGGATGGTAATAATGGGGATGTCCACATATTTGGGTATAGAGAAGTAAAAGGGAGAAATCGTGGATGCATGAGTTACCCCAAACATTTTTTTCCACCTTTTATTATTTTCCTTTTTCCTTTTTATGATTTTTTCTTTGTATTACTTCTCTAGGATCTAGGAAATAAGAGCATGTTGTGAAAGATATGCAACAATAATTAGCCCCTTAAGATGAGGCAATTCATCACCCACCAAGGGTTGGGACGTGCAAGGGTTCCTTAGTGATGTGTGGAGCACTCAAGGGCCCTAAGAACTAGGGTGATCGCCATAATGAAGGGGTAAAACTCATGTTTGGATTTTTTCCATGCATTATATTAAATGTCTTGACCATCTTTTACGTTTTATAATATTCTTTTCCTTTTGTTCCTTACTTATGGTAATGATATGACTTTTGGCATTCTTTTAGCTACATCAAGCTCCATGGCAACATTTCTAGTCCCAACCTGAACATGTGGACAAGGGGAGGGGGCATACATGTGCCTTATTAACCCAATGTTCATGTGGACTCAGAGAGGGAAGATGATGAAATAGGGCTTGTAATGTGTAGAAGGGAGTGAAAAATGTGAAATTGGAAATGAGGACAACACTACCAAAATCGAGGTTTCCCAAGTAGATCCCTTCCTAAAGCCATAGGCCAATAGGGGAGATCCCACAGAACTAGGATTCAAGATTTCGCCCCCATTTAAGGTGAGGGAACAAAACTACAGTCAAAACCCTTCTTTTTCCAGGTCATCAAATAATCCATGCTCAATATGACCAAGGAAAAACAAGCATAAGCACTTGATTGCACAATGAAAAACATACCTTTAAGATCAAATATCCCACCTTCAAACATATTCTCTCAACAAATGGGTTAGGGGATATATGGACGATAGAGGGAGCAAAGATCAAATGGCCCATTGAATCAACTAAAGTAGTGGCTGTCAAGGGTTGTCGGTTTCCAGCTAAAGGGACATCTAGGAGAAAATTTCTCCTATGGGGTCGCCCACTTTTGGTGGGTAACAATTACAACTTTAGGTTTTTATACATATTCCAAGGCTGAAAAAAAATCATTTGCACCCTTTAATGACTTCTTGGTTGTGTTTGATGCACTTATTTCGTTCTCAATGTCCATTGTCTCCTCTTATATACTCCATGGAAAAGTATTCATGTCTAATGTTGCTTGATGTGTGCCGGGATTGAATATTTATTCCTTTTAGAGTTTCCAAGACAAAAAGGTGTGCTTCATTCAATTCAATGGTTTAGAGTGCCTCTTAATGAAGCACATACCATTAGTTACCCAAAAACATTTTACCTCATGTTGCACATGCACTTATTTCTAAGTGATGTGAGTGGCTCACTTGAACCTCAATTTAGTTATATTTTAACTTATATAATTTCTTAATCATCTTAAAATAAATTCCTTTCATTTGAACTCTTTCTTGACAATAACCCAACACATGTTCTTAAGATCTTAAACTGGGTTCTAGCTCTATTCGACTAATTGCACATTTTTCTACCCTTCTAATTTAATCTATGTTAGCCTTAGGGGTCAACCTTTACAAGCCATTTGGTTTCCTTAGACATGGGAACTACCACTAGGTATTTGCTTCTAAACAAGAATATGTGTTATGATTGCTTTGCAACATCTCTATATGAATTTTTAAGAAGGTTTTCCAGTGTCATGCTTAAATTTAACTGTGCATTTTCTCTCCATAAAAGACAATTTGCATATCACAGTTCTAACCAGGTGTTCATACAACACTCCTTGGCTCAAAAGTGTTCCTAACCATAAGAGGAAAATCAATCCCAAGAAACATCCTTTTAATAATTTTTCCTTCTTTAAAATCAAAGTCTAGAATATTGAGTTGATCCACTTATTTATTTTCTGCAATTTCAACAGAATTGGATTGGTTGTGTTTCTTAACTGAGATTCCTTTTGGAGAGTGATCATAAACAACGGGAGCATAAATCTCGTCTTGAGTAGTGCTTCAAATAAATTTATTTAGCTTTCAAACAGTTTGTATTCTACTTTCCTAAACTTACACATGATCTAATTTATACTTAGTTACAGGTAAGACATTCGACCTCCTATACGTAATCAAAATTTTGAAAAGCTGTGCGCTAATCTTCAATTTGATAGTTGGACAACTTTTTTGGAGTAGAATTCAACAAAACTGAGTTGATTTTTTCTATTTTATTTCAAATGACTGTAAACGTCATTTTACTTTCACCTACTCGCAAATCAAGATGGCCATATAAATCAGTATACTTTTTTTTTATATATTATTGTAGATGTTTTAATTATTTGTTCGAAGTTGCAATTCAAGCAATTTCCCATCTTTGCAATTGAGGATGATTTATTAAGGATTATTTTCCAAATCTTCCAAATAAAAATCATTTATCACGAACTATTTATTCCATTCAACAAAAACTTGTTTTGATATATATATATAATCATTCACTTACAATATGTATCACGTTGTGTAATATATTAACCACATATGGATTTTACACTTTAAATAAAATATGACCGGTGGAAGTTAACTTACGTAATAATTATAAAGGGTTTAATTATATTGAATAACTAAAATAGAATGCAACTGTGAAGTTTCCATCGAGTGTAAATTAAAAAGAAAAATAATTACTAAAAGAACTACATTTTATGGTAATTCAAGGCTTGAGGTGTATCTTTTAGTTTACATATATATATATATCAAAATGGTTAATGAAGCTATGATGAAATACTTACATTAACGTCCCATCCATTACAACACAATTTTAACTAATACAACTTAATAAAATAAAGTTGTTTAATATGTTTAAAGAGACCACTAATGTAATAATTATAAAAGGTTTAATTATATGGAATAACTAAATTAAAATCTAATTGTGAAATTTTTATGTGTGGTTAACTAAACTAATTTAGATCCATTTAACACCGAATTTATTATGGGCCGAAAGGATCAAATCTTTCAAAGTGAAAACCTTTTTTTTGGTGTGTAGAACTTGAGAAAACGTTTTGATCTTTCTCAGCACATGATCAATCCAGTGTTAGATGGATCTAAGCTCATTCCACTTGAGGAAACAATATCTCATTTTTAGATTATCACTATTATGTATATGTTTGAGATAAAATTCAGAATTCACATTATGTTTTCTTTGTTTGGCATGGCCATATCATTCTCTTATTTATTTTGGTCTGTGTTTCTTTCCTTGAATGGTTTGTACGTCTGTGATTGGATACTTTGAGTTGTTTATGTGTTTATATGTTTTGATTTGGATGGTAATGTCTGTGAATGTTAGGAACAAGGGTTTTTGCTACCATCCATGAGGGTTTTGCTTTAGGGTTTTGTCGTTGGTCACCATGGCGAAGCGCGGAGGAGGGAGATCAACTTCCTCTTATAGTCAAGTGGTTGCGGATAGAAGTAAGGGAGTTGGGTCGCATCACTTCAAGAAACCAACAGAGGTGGTAACAGAGGCTAAGAATATAGAAAAATTGGAAACTATCAGACCTCAATGACAAGAAGAGAATCATGAGGAAGCTAGAAAGAGAAGAGGACAGAGGTTAGCAGTCCAAAAGTTTCTCCTATGAGTACATCAGGGGTCTGTAAACCCAAGTCGACCACTATTCCTCGAGTCGTTTTAAGTGACCCAGCAGTGTAGGTACATAGAGACCACATGTCGGAGTATGCTATTATCTATAAATTTATGGGGATTTGGCCAACAAAGAAGGCTTTGCAAGCATGGATAAGGAATCACTGGAAGCCAAAGGGGGAAATTGACCTTCATCTTGGGTCCAAGGGATTTTTCACTATGGTGTTCACAACCTTAGAGGATAAAGACAGAGTGTTCAAGGGAGGACCCTATTTTTACGCTTCTACTGGCCTTTATATGAGACCATGGGTAATGAACTTTGTCTCAGAACGAGAAACTTTCACCTCGGTGCTGGTATGGATAAGACTATATTCACTTCCTTTAGATTATTGGCCGTCGGAGTCTCTAGAGGCTATTGGCAACAAGCTAGAGCATTTTATAAAGATCTCAGATGCTACTCTAATAGGAAAATACACTTCCTTCGCCCGGATATGTGTGGAAATGGACTTATTTGGGGCACTTCCGGATGCAACCATTTTAGAAGTGTATGACGAGAAATGGGTGCAGGCGGTGGACTATGAACACATCCCATTTAGGTGCCATAAGTGCCATGAGCAGGGGCACTTATACAGGGACTGCCCATTGAACAAGCTGGAGAGCAATATGAAAGACACTACAGGCAAGGATCCTGAAGGTTTTACTAAGTTTGAGGGTAAAGGGAAAGGAGGCAAGCGGTACCAAAAGAAAATTAATGAAGATGGACAACCGAATCTTAATAGTTTCAAGATCTTAGAAGAAGAAGTCGAAAACAACAGGACATACCAGGAATCAAAGAATATTCCCACTAAGAAGGAAATTGATACTAATGTGGAGGATATACCAGAAAACAACAAACAAAACGATGATATGCCCATCATTATGGAGCTCAATAGGGACCACAAGATGACCCCAAGTGAGGCTAGAACAAAAGACCATGAACTGCAGGAGATTCTAGAGAGGGAGAATTTAGATCTAAAAAAGTTTCTGGAGCAGGGAATGACCAAAGGGGTAGACTCTCTACCAAAAGAGGAGTTTGATAGGGTTCAACAGCTCTTCCTCTGGAGATCACAAACGAAGTGTTCTAGAGTCAAAAGAAACCATGATAGCCATGATAATATGGGAGTGAAAATGATGGAGGATACACTGATGCATTCTTCCAAGAACCTAGGTAGGAAAAGAGGAAGAAAAACATAGAATGAGCTGCTAACCGAATGTGGGAAACTTATGATTAAATCAGGTAAGATGAGGGATCTTACCAGTTACTCCTTTACAAACCTTTCTTAATGAAGCTTACAACCAAGAACATTAGGGGTCTAGGAAGTAAAAGGAAACAAACAACTCTTAGAAGTAGAATGAAAGAAGGAAAATCAGATATGGTTTTTATTCAGGAAACAAAATGTTCGATGGAAAATATCAGAGAGATACACAACAAATGGTTAATCAAGTATGAGTATCTAGAGGCTAAAGCAAATAACTCGACGGGTGGGATTCTTACTCTATGGGATCCTCAAAAACTTGGAATCTTAGATGCTAAAGCTTCTAGGAACTATTTATCACTGGTGATTCAACCTTTGGGTGATAAGGAGATCTACATGATCACTAACGTCTACGGTCCTCAAAAACTAGAAGACAAACTTAAGCTTCTCATCTCCCTTGAGAAGCTGAAAGAGAGATATCTTGATATGCTGGATTCTAGTTGGGGATTTCAATATGATCAGATCTCTTACAGAGAAAAAATGTGGTACCAAAAAACTAGGCAGAGATTCCATTGTCTTCCATAACTTTATGAATAACATGGGGCTAGTGGACATCGAAACTGTAAATGGCACTTTTACTTGGAATAATAAGAGGGGAAGGGATTTTCGAGTCACCTCTAAACTAGATAGAATCATAATCTCAAATGACCTCTTTCTCAAAGGCCTTGATATTCAGCTTCAGTCCTTCCCTTCGGAGGCTTGGACCACTAGCCTATCCAGCTTGAAGCTACTTTCATGGGTACACCAAGGAACAAACCTTTTAGGTTTGAAAATGTTTGGCTCTCTCACCCTGACTTCACCAACAATATTGACAAATGGTCGGTGCAAGATATTCCCATTCAAGGCACTAAAATGTTCATGTTGCAGCAAAGACTTAAACACATCAAATCTAGGCTTAAAGATTGGAACAAAAAAGAGTTTGGTAATATTTTTGAAGTGAAAAGAGAAGTTGAGCGAAAACTCCAGGAGATTAATCAGATCATCATCTCAGAAGGTTTTAGCGACGAACGAAAAATTTAGGCTGACTCTCTTCAGAACGAATGGGACGATCGGTGCATGCAAGAGGAGATTTTCTGGAGATGGAAATCGAGGGTGTAGTGGATTAGAGAAGGAGAAAGAAAAACGAAGTTTCTTCATAGATCAACCTTGAGTCACAGATCTCATAACAGCATTTCAAAACTTAAATATTCTCAAGGAAAAGAGCTCGTCTCTCATAAAGAAATGGAATTTGTCCTAGTTCAACACTTCCTTAGCATAGCAGAGTAGCCTCTCGTTGATAGATCTCGGTTCATTAACAAATTCACCAAGTTCATTCCTAAGCTTGTAACTAGGGAAGACAACCACAATCTTAACAGGCCAGTCTCTGAAGAGGAGGTTAGTGAAGTTATTAAGGAGATGCAAAATGGGAAAGCTCTTAGCCCTGATGGCTTCAATGTGGACTTCTTCAAAGCTTGCTGGAAAATAATCAAACAAGATATCCTTGATGTTATGGAAGACTCTAGAAGATCCAAGACTGTTTTGAACACTCTTAATGCCTCTTTCATAGCTTTGATTCCAAAGCAGGAAAAATCTGTGACACCGAATAGATTTAGACCCATAGCCTTACGTAATGTGGTGTACAAAATTATTTCCAAAGTGATCGCTAACAAAATCAAGCCTCTTCTTCCTTCTCTCGTCTCAGAGGAGCAAACTAGATTTGTGGAAGGAAGACAGATTCTCAACAACATCATACAAGCTCACGAGGTGGTACACTCTCTTAAGAGCAATAAGCAAGTTGGTATGATCATGCAACTTGACCTAGCAAAAGCATATGACAAGCTAAGTTGGTCTCACATCAGGGCAGTGCTAAGAGCTTATGGCTTCGACCACAACTAGATAAGATGGGGTATGGCACTTGTATCCATGGCCAGCTTCTCCATTCCTCTTAATGGTTCTCCCTCTAGAACCTTTATGCCTTTTAGCAGTCTCAAACAAGGGGATCCGCTCTCCCCCTTCCTCTTTGTTCTCATGATGGAAGGGCTAGGCAGAGCGATCAAAATGGCAAATTCTGAAGGAAGAATCCAAGGTCTAAAACTTACCTTTATGCCTTCTAGGGGTCTCAAACAAGGGGATCCACTCTCCCCCTTCCTCTTTGTTCTCATGATGGAAGGGCTGGGCAGAGCAATCAAAATGGAAAATTTTGAAGGAAGAATCCAAGGTCTAAAACTTACTCCAGATGGTGTTGCTTCTACTCATCAACAATTTTTTGATGACACAATGCTTTAGGACATTCCTACGGTCAAGGAAGCCAGAGCTTTCAAAGAAATCCTGAACGACTTTGCATTGGCTACTGGTACAAAGGTCAACCTTGACAAATCAAAGGTGTTATTTTTTAACACTAGCATTGCTATTCAGAGGAACCTCACCAAAATTCTTGGGTTTCAAAGGGATCAGTTACCTTCTAAGTACCTTGGAATGCCTCTTACTGACAAAACTTTGAGCAAGGGAGTGTGGGAGCCAGTAACTAATAAACTTCAAGAAAAAGTCAGGAAATGGACCTGCATGTCTTTCAATTTGGCAGGGCGTCTTGTGCTTACTAAGGTTGTACTACAGGCTATACCCATTTTCATGTTTTCAGCTCTTCCTACTCCTAAGGGAGTTATGCAACAAATCAGGAGTATTCAATGAGATTTTCTTTTGGGCAAAGGGGAAGAGAAAAAGAAGTGGGCTTTGATAGCTTGGGAAAAGGTCTGTAAACCTAAGGCCCATGGTGGTTTAGGGCTTCATGACCCTGAAATCCTCAGCAGAGTTTTTGGGAGCCAAACTTTGGTGGAGGTGGGTCAAGGAATCGACCACCCCTTGGGCCAAGCTTTGGAAGCAAAAATATGCAAATAATTGGTAGGAGAGGGATCATATCCGAATGTCAAGTCTCATCAAGGGCTCCCACATTTGGAACCTTGCTTGGGAGAATAGAGCCATTATCCAGAAGCATAGTTTCTGGGAGATTCAAGCTGGGAACCTTGCATGGTTCCGGAAGGACAACTGGCAGCACGAACCAAATTTTTTTAGGGAAGAACTAACCGCTCTCAAAAATGACACTGAAAACAAAGGTTTACTTATGGTAAGGGAATTCTGGGATCAAGTAAGGAACAATGGTAAATGGAGAAAGTGGAAGGATCTTGGTTATAGTGAAGAGAGTCCTTTGAAGGCCCAGGTTGATTCTCTTTCTCTTGACCTGGAGCAGAGGAAGATTTTGGTGTCATCCTCGTCTGGCCAACTGAGATGGGGTCGAAACACTGAAGGCACATTCAACCTCAAAGAAGCTAAATGCATGGTTCTAGGTTTCAATTATCCAAATTCTGATCAGGTTTGGAATGACCTTTGGCAAAACTCACAATGGATGAAAATCAAGTTGTTTATGTGGTTGGTTCACCAAAAGAAAATTCTCACATGGGAGAATCTTCTAAAAAGGGGCTTTGTTGACCCATCTAAATGCCATCTATGTGGCTTACAAGAGGAGACGATGGAACATTTACTAAACCTTTGCCCCTTCACCTCTAACTTGTGGGATTGGGCGACCTCTGTCTTCAAGAAAATTGACAAGGACAGACTCAGCATGACCAACACTTTGAAGAATTGGAGGAAAGACTTCTCAGGTAATGAAATCATTAACAAGGCTTGGACTTTGGTTCTATGCTTTATTATCTGGGATGTTTGGAAAGAATGCAATGGCGGGATTTTCAAGAACAAAACAGGCTCAACCAAGAACATCATTGTCCAAATTTTATGATAGCTCAAAGATACAGTAGGAGCCCTTATGTGGAAAATTCTTGAGGACCCTCCTTCACCCTAGGATGCTTGCATACTGCTGCAGTTGGGTCTCCATTCTTTGGTTCCCCAAGGCACTGTCAAGGGTGTGAGCAAAACAACTACTGGTAAAGATATCTGGCAACCTCCTCCTCATAATTTTTTGAAAATCAATATAGACGGGGCCTCTAAGGGCAACCCAAGGATGGATGGATTTGGCGGTGTCATAAGAGATGAGGAGTGGCACATAAAGGACATCTTTCATAGTCATTTGGGGATTACAACTAATAACATGGCAGAGCTCATGGCCTTAGAGTAGTGCCTGGAAATCTTGATGGAGTCGAATTTACACAACGCCATCATTGAAACTGACTCTGAATTGGTCATTAATGTGACCAAGAAAATGTGTAATGGAATGTCACCTGGAAAAGTGTCGAAATATTGGAGGCTCCCGCAGGTCTTTCAGCATATTCACTCCCACTTGCAAACCCAGAGAACCATCACCTTCGTTCATGTGCAAAGAAAAGCCAATATGTTAGTTGATCATCTCGTGAATGAAGGAGTGCTATGTAAGGAAAGCTATATTTGGTATGACTAGGATTCTACACCCTCTGTAAACTGCGTGATGATTGTCAACGATAGGCAGCCAAAGACATGGCGTACTTCCAGACCATGAATAATGAGAAAGAGGAAGACTAGTGAGAGAAGGAGAGAGCAGAAGTCCTTGAGCCTGGTTGAAGTGCCGCAGCAAATCCTAACCATCGATCCCATAGTCAATGCTTACGTCATAGCTAACTGTGGGGGTTGAGTATTTAGTAAATAGCGTGCTAGTTGAAGGGTCGCAGGCCATAGGATTTGTTGGCCTTCGTTATCGAATGGATATTGGGTTTTAAAATGGTTGGAGGTTAAGTCTAGGAGTGGACCCAAGGTTTTATAGACCAAGGTTTATAACCTCTATTGGTTTCGTGAAGCGGGTAAATGTCATGCAAGTTTCCTATGCAATATCATTGAGGAACATTAGATCAAATGGGTTTTGATCCACGGTGCAGGATCACTATACAACTCTGTTGATTAGAGAGAATATCAACCGTCTGATTGAAGGTATGATCGATGGTGGAGATTGAGTGATAAGAATTGGGGAGATTGATCGATAAGAATTGAGTGATAAGAATTAGGGAGAGATCAACAATTTGAACACTTAGGAATAATGACCCGGGGTTTAATTTTATTTTTTTGTGTAAGGTTTTGGGTTTTGTTGACCTTGGGGTTTTTTTATCATCAACGGGTTTGTCTTTTGTTGTTCTTTACACTTGTAAAGACGTGTACCATATGTAATCTTTTTTTCAGTTAATTGAAAGATCCACTCTTATTTGACCAAAAAAAAAATGTTTGTGAATCTTACAATTGTTATGTTATATTTTTATGTATATGTAATTGTTTATTAATAATTAATTCGTGATGAAGAAGGGAGAGAATCTTGTCAATATTTTGCAAGAGGATTGATACTACACATCTATTTCATTTAATTTTAGAGGTATCACAACTTTTGAGAACTAATTAATTCTAAATAGTGTTCCTCCAAATATTTCACAATATATCTTGAAGAGTAGTTTTAATAATTTACTACGTCAAGATTAATCTTGAAGTGTAGTTTTAATAATTTATGCATCAAGATTACTTTTGAAATAATTTGTTTCTTTAATTATGTTTGAAATAATTAATTTCCTTCAAAAATATTTTGATGAAGTTTTTTTTATCTATAGTCTATTTTTCAAAGTTAAGGAATAATGTATTTTTGATTTTTTTTAATGAGATATTTATAAAATCTGTACATTATTTGTTTCTCCAAAAAATTATCACATCTCCTTCAAGAATATTTTGATTTGTTTTGATGTTTATAAATATACATTTTCCTCTTATAAATATTTCAAATACATTGTTGCATGCAACTACTCTATTAGTAATTTTGAATATGTCTAATTTTGAAAATATTTTGAATATATGTAATTGTCTATTATTAATCAGTTGATTATGAAGAAGAGAGACAATCTTCTCAAGGATAAATTTCACTTTATAGGAGGATTGATTCTGCATATCTTTTTCATTTTAATCCTAGGTATGGCAGCTTTTGATAGCTAATTATTTCTTAATAATTTTCCTCTACGTATTAGTAAAAATATAATCTACATCCTCAAGATTAACAACATCTAATGCAAACAATCAAATAGGATTAGAAAAAAACATTTACATTGAAATCAATGCATCTGATGCAAGCAATCAAATGAGATTAGAGATCAACATCTACACTGAAATCAGTGGATCTAGTGCAAGCAATCATCTACACTAAAATCCATGAATCTAGTGCAAGCTATCAAATAGGATTATAAATACACATCTCCACTAAAATCCATGACTCTAATGCAAGAAATGAAATTGGATTAGAAATCCACATCTACATTGAAATCAATGCATCTAGTGCAAGCAATAAAATATAATTAGAAATCAACATCTACATTGAAATCACTGCATTTAGTTCAAGCAATCAGATAGGATAGAAATCATCACCTACACTAAAATCAATGCATCTAGTGCAAGAAATGTTCTTACCTCTCTCCCTCATCCATCTAATCTTGAAAAATATTTTTAATAATTTATAGTTTCAATATTAACAACATCTAATCCATCTAATACAAGCAATCAAATATGATTAAAAAACAACATCTACATTGAAATCAATGCATACAATGCAAGGAATCAAAGAAGATTAGAAGTCAACATCTACACGGAAATCAATACATCTAGTGCAAGCAATCAAACATAATTAGAAATCAACGTCCACACTAAAATCAATGCATGTGGCACAAGAAATAAAATAAGATTAGAAATCAACATCTACGTTGAAATCAATGCATCTAGAGGAAGAAATAAAATAGGATTAGAAATCAACATCTAAACTAAAATCAATGCATCTAGTGCAAGGAATCAAATATAATTAGAAATCAACATCTACATTTAAATCAATGCATCTAGTGCAAGCAATAAAATTGGATTAGAAATCATTTGTAGTGAAATTAATGCATATAGTACAAGAAATATTCTTCCCTGCGCCCCCCCCCCCCCCCCCCACCTTCTCCATCTATATCCATATCTCCCTCCATCTTCTCTCTTTGTCTCTTTATCTCAACCCCCCCAAATAGACATATACACGCACACACACTCCACATCTATTTATCTCTCCCTCACACTCTCTATCTCTCTCTTCTTCCCTCTCCTCACCTCCCATATATACCTATATATCGCTCTGCCTATCCTTTTTCTCTCTATATCACACCCAAAAAATACACACTCTTTATCCATATCTATATATCTCTCCTTCCCTCTTCCTCTCCCTCTCTCTTCCCCTTAACTCTCTCTCTCCCCTGTCTATCTTTCTTCCCTCCTTCTCTCGTCTCTCACTCTCCCTCTATCTCCCTTATCACTCCCCCTCTCTCTCTCCCCTTTTATCTTTCTATGTATTTCTTCTTACCTCCCTCTCTCTTTCGCTCCAACTCCATCTCTCTCTACCTCCCTCTCTCCCTATCCACCTTTCTCTCTCTATGTATTTCTTCATACCTCCCTCTCTCTTTCCCTCCCTCTCTCGTGTTCTCTCTCTCTTCCTTCCTATATATCCCTTTCTCTCTCACCGCCCTCTGTCTCTCTCCCCTATCTCTCTCTCTCCACCCTCCAACCCTTTCACTATCTCCCTCTCTCTCCTGTCTCTCCTTCTCTTCCCCCTTCCATCCATCTCTCCTTCTTTGTCTCTCTATCTCACCCCAAAACATACACACTCTTTCCATCTCTCCATTGTCACTC